>PVJS01000596.1:9753-122804 GCA_004027185.1 Glis glis | reverse complement strand
CATATTAATGAAAACATATGTCCCTTCTTTTTTTGTGATTGACTGATCTCGCTTAACATAATGTTCTCCAGATCCTTCCACTTTCTTGCAAATGATGTTATTTTGTTCTTCTTTATTGCTGAGTAGAATTCCATTGTGTGTATTTCCCACAATTTTGTAATCCACTCATCTGTTGATGGACACCTAGATTGGTTCCATGATTTGGCCACTGTGAATTGTGCTGCTATGAACATGGGTATGCATATATTACTGCCAACCATGAATCCACTGAGAAAGAAAACCAGAAAACAATTCCATTCACAACAACTTCAAAACCAATCATTGTAATTGGGATTAGATGGAATCTCAGTGTAGTTTTGATTTACATCTCCCTGATTGCTAATGATGTTGAACATTTTTTCATGTATTCATTGGCCATTTGTATTTCTTCTTTTGTGAAGTGTCTATTTAGTTCAATTGCCCATTTCTTATTTTTTTTTTAGTATTAAGTCTTTTAGGAATATACTTTGTATATTCTATATATTAGTCCTCTAACATATAGGCACAGGTAGAAACTTCCTCAATAAGATCCCCACAGCTCAAGAAATTAAAACAAGAATTAATAAATGAAATGGCATTAAACTAAAAAGTTTCTGCTTATCAAAGTAAGCCATTAAGAGTCTAAAGAGAGAGCCTACATAATGGGAGAAGATCTTTGCCAGCTATTTCTCTGATAGAGGACTAATTACTAGAATATAGGATTGTTTTCTGTATTTCAGTAAAGAAATACCATTGGGATTTTGATAGGGGCTTCAGTGAGTCTGTAGATTGTTTGGGGTAGTACTGAAATTTTAACAATATCAAGACATCCAATCCATGAACATGGCATGTCCTTCCACATAACTGTGTCTTTTATTTCTTTCATCATTTTTTGTACTTTTCTATGTGTGAGTCATTAAATTTCTTAGTTAATTTTGTTCCTATATATTATTCTTCTGATGCTATTGCAAATTTGATCATTTTCTTTTCATATAGTTAGTTTTTTGTATATTGATGTTGTATATTATAAGTACTAAATGTTTTAGTCCTAACAGATTTTTTTGTGTGTGTGGAATCTTTAGGAACTGCTGCCGTGTTGTATATGCAAGGAAGCAGCTTTTACTTTTCCTTAGTTTCCAGTATATGTGAGTAAAAAGTCAGTGCCTTTCAAGATAATACCTATCTGGATATTTCAGTTGGAGCCCGTTTTCATTGTCCCCTGGTGTTGGCTAGGTTCTTGAGAAAGGAAAGAAATGTTTCAGGGATATGGTGTTTTACTGTCCTCTTTCTTTTCAAGGATGACACAGAGGCCACATAGGAACATCTCACAGTCAATGCCATATTCAATGGTGAAAAACTGACAGCATTTCCTCTAAGATCAAGAACGAGTTAAAGACACCTCCGTCACCACTTCTCTTCAACATAGTGCCTGAAGTTTTAGCCAAAGAAGATAAGAAAAAGAAATAAAACGCACCCAAATTAGAAAAGAAGAAACTCTTTTTTGCCTTGATTCTTGTAAAAAAAAAAAAAAAAAACTTAAGTGGCGGTGTGGTGACACACGCCTGTAATCCTAGTACTTGGGAGGCTGAAACTGGAGTATCCCAGGTTCAAGTTTAGCCTCAGCAATGTAGCAAGACTATCAGCAACCTAGAGAGATGAGACCCTGTTTTAAAATAAAAAATTTAAAAAGGGGCTGGGGAGCAGCTCAGAGGTAGAATGCCTCTGGGTTCAATCCCCAGTACCACACACACGTACATGCATACACACACACACACAGTTTTGTTAAATTTATCTATTATTTTTCTATTCTGTAATTTATTTCTGCTTCGATATTTATCATTCCCTTCCTTCTGCTAAGTTTGAACTTAGCGATTTTTCTTCATTTTTTGTAAAGTAAGTATTTATTGCCTTAAATGTTCCTCTTAGAATTTCTTCTGTTGCATTCTGTAGATTTTAGTGTGTTGTGTTTTTGTTTTTGTGTCTCAAGGTATTTTTTGACTTCCCTTTTGATTTTTTGTTTGATCCATTGCTAGTTCAGAAGTGTGTTCTTTAATTTTGACGTAATTGAGGATTTTCCAGTTTTCTTTCTGCTGTTGACTTCTGGTTTCATTCCACTGTGGTTGAAAGATATACTTGGCATAATTTTAATTTTCTTACATTTGTTAAGGCTTGCTTTTTTTTAATATGTGATCTATTCTAGAGAATACTCCATGCATGCTTGAATTGTATTGCTGTCTGTTTCTCTCTCCAGTCTTGCCAATGTTTGCTTTATACATTTAGGAACTCTGACATTAGGTGCATATACATTCATAGCTTTTTATCTTTCTGGTGAATTGACATTTTGGTCATTACACAACGTCTCTTTTTTCTCTCACGAAGTTACATTGTTGTCAACTTTGAAAAAAAGAATATTATTACAATAAGATGTTTTGTGTAAGCCTGTTGACAACCTAAAAAATTACCTATAGAACATATTAAAAAGAGAGAAAGAAAAAAAGCACATCGATAAAAAAATCAATGAACTATAAAGGAAGACAGAAAACATTTTAAAAAATGGTAACAAAAACAATTCCCTATCAATAATTACTTTAAATGTAAGTGGGTTAAGCTCCCTAATCAAAATAAATGCAGTGACTTGAATGGATCAAAAATAAATAAATAAAACGAGATGCAAGAATATCTTGTCTACAGGAGACTTAAGATTTAAGGACGCATATAGGACAAAAATAAAAAAATGAGAAAAGATTTTCCATGCAAATAGAAACCAAAATATATATATACATATATATATATATGGAGAGAGAGAGAGAGACTATTTTGTCAGATCATATATATTTATAAATATATATGTACATATAGATACAATATATATTGTATAGATGTATAGATATATGTGTTATAGATATATGTATATGTGTATATATATTTATATCTCCAAAAAATAGGCTTTCAGTCTAAAACTGTCACAGCTTTTCTCTTAACATCCCCCTTGCAAGAGTGCACAAAAGATATCGAGTGACTCGGTTGCTCAGGTAGACAAACATTTGAGGAAATTTTTTATTTAGCTTATTCAGTTCAGCATGGCCATGAGGAGTTCTCTCTGCTCAGGCAGGTGTAACTCCCCAAGCAGAACTGTTTGGCACAACCGATTGGAGTTTTGGCAGCCACAGGCTCTGGGATGAACCAAGAGAAAGAGATGCGGGGAGATGCACCGGCGCTGTGAGGAGGGGCGTGGGTTTGGACAGAGGACCAGATCAGGGAGTGGCTGTCAATGTCTTCGGCTCACATTACTTTACAATAGAAGTAAAAGCTGAAGGTTTAAAGCTTCCTGTTTTCGACCACATCAAAATGTCTGCAAACTCATAACATCAAAATAGGAACATCACAGTGTCCTATTTCCATTTTTCAACCTTCCTCTCTAGTATGTGGGATTTTATAACCCTCAATAGATCTTACTGCTCCATCGGTCCCTATCCACACTCCCCCGCTTCCCCAGAACCACCCTGTAGTCTCTGGCACTTACAAATACAGCCTGGTCATTCTGCTGCTGCCCCTTTGTTTCCAAAATGTATTGCAAATTCTATCCCGCTTGCCTCTATTCTCTTACCCTCACTGTTTCTTCTACTCCCAGGTATCCCTACTAATTCTGATATGGAGAAATACCAGGTCCCAGTGAATACCAGTATAGAGAGATGTTTTTAATGCTATCAAAATTCAGCGTGGTCTAAGTAAAAGGCAGGCAGTTAATTGATACTAAGTTGAAACGAAATTTAAGTGAATCACAAGATACCATGAAAATACCTCTGCTATTGGAATGGCTGCCTGGGTCTCTCTTGAATTCTGCAGTTCTCTTTGCATCAGAACTGCATACAAACACATACCACATACCCCATTAGGAGAACACAAGCTGCGTGTGTGTATGCGAGGGAGAGTTTATTTCCACAGCAAGCAGAACATCAAAATAGCTTCAGAGACATTGCGGCAGGGGCTTTCAGCTGCAAGATAAAGGACCAGCAAGCAGGGATGCGAGTGGGAAGAGAGAAAGAAAACGGAACCAGAGAAGAGAGAATAAAAGTGAAAGAAGGGGCCCTGGGTTGGGCAGGCGGATGGAAGGAGGGAGAAAGAGAGGCGGCTCCCTGGGTTTCCGTATCGGAGTGAACCACAGAGGTTGCTGAGGAAAGAAGAGAAGCTCACATTCATCAGTCAAAATCCCAACTTGGAGAGCTTGTGTTCACAAGTGATTGATATATATATTTGTTAGAAATCTGATGAAATATTTCTTCCCTTGAAAAGAGAAGTCCAAGGAGGAAGCCCGGTGTTGGTACTGGCAGGACCAGAGCATGAGCGGTGGACAGGCTGGTAGGGACAGCGTGAACTGAGGAAGCAGGCATCTGTTCAGGCCGCCCTCTCAGACACACCTGGGGCCAAATCACAGCTGTGTGACCTCAGGCACATTATTGGCCTCTCACTTCTCCCATCTGCCTCAGTGCCCCTCGCCTGAAAACAAAGATAAAATGTCTTTCTCATAGGATCAATGCCGGAATAAAATGAGATCTTGCAGAACCCAACAAGAAATAAACACTCAATAAAAACAAGGCAAATCTTAAAACAATTTGGGAAAACATCTCAGAGCCTTCTGCTGAAAGGAAAGGAGGAAATAGTGTAGCAATCTCAAGTCTTATGGCTTCATGGGTTTGTAAAAGCACTTCGCAAGCTACTGCTTACAGTAGCCCTGTAAGGTGGGGTCTACAGGGATCACTGTTAATGCCATGATTATGAGAAAAAGGCACAGAGCAGGACTCCACCTGTGTTCAAAACCTGCACCTGAGTCCTACTGGCTGTGTGACCTTGAGCATCTCCTCACCTGTTCATGTCCTTATTGTGAAGTGTGGGTAACAATACTTCCTACTTCAAAGTATTAAGGGGATTAGCTGAATTAATTCTTACATGTTTAGAACAGTATATGGAAAATACTAAGAGATCAATAAATACTAACTATTATTGTTTTTTCTCATTTTACAGAAGCACAAAAACAACTCTGAGTCCCAGACAGGCCAAGGTACTTGCTCAGGGATTTCCATGGAAGAAGTCAGAATTTGGGCTCAAACTCAAGACACTAGACTTCAATCCCAAGGGCTGTGTTCTGTCTACTGGGTTTCTCTGGGCTCCCTACGGATTTGTTTGGCAATGGGACACTCTTCACCTACAGGGCCTAATGTTGTGTCAAAGTAGCTAGGTTAACTGGGCGTGGTGGCATATGCTTGTAATCCTAGTACTTGGGAGGCTGAGACCAGAGGATCCTGGTTCGCAGCCAGCCTCAGCTACTTAGTGAGGCCCTCCGCAACTTAGTGAGACCCTGTTTCAAAATAAAGAATAAAAAAATAGGGCTAGGGTGTAGCTCAGAGGTAGAATGCCCCTGGATCCAATCCCTGGTACCGCCAAAACAAAAGTATCTACAAGGTAGATGAGAGGAAGAAGCCCTATGAGGCATTCCAACAGCATGCCATTGGAGGCCTTGAGTTGAGAAATGGTGAGCAAGACTTTTACATAGACTCTTCACTCTGCCTGGAAAAACCTTTCCTCAACTTTCCTTCATTCCTCATTTGTCTCTAGATGCTGTACCAATCTAAGTCTCTAGGGAAACAGCAACAATAAGAGATTATGTGTGTACAAACAATTTCTATCTATTACAGAATTGACTTGCACAATTATGGAACTGGCAAGTTCAAACTGTGTAGGGAAGATCAACAGACTGGCAACCCATGAAGGAACTGATGTTTCAGTCTTGAGCCAGAATTTCATTCTCTGTGGAAACCTCAGTTTTAGTCTTCCGGCATTCAACTGATTAGATGAGGCTCACCCACACTATTCAAGGGCAACAGCTTTTAACTTGCAGTCAATTGATTGTAGATGTTAGCCACATCTACAAAATACCTTCATACCAATGCCTATATTAGTGTTTGATTAAGTAACTGGATACTCAGCCAAGTTAACACATAAAGCATCATAGATAGCAACTCAGATCCTCCTTCCTCCCAATTTCTTCCCTGATTCTTCATACCGGGTCAAGGTCTCCTTTTGTACTTTCATGGTACCCTGCAGTTCTTCTTCATAATGTGCATTAAAACAATCATAACATAATAGTTTGCATAATTGTTTGCTTAGGCTGTAAGCATTGTGATGGCAAGAACTATTCTGTCTTTAGGATTCATACAGCCTTGTGCAGCATCTGGTACCCAGTTCTGATTCCCATTTAACTGAATGTATGAAGGTTCGTCTTTTTGGAGGACCGTTCTGTAGAGTAGGTGGCAGCAACTTAGCAGTGGAGGCATGGGGCTCTGTCCTTCTAAAACCCCTGTAGTTTTTTTTTTTTTAAACCTGCTTATCACTTTCCAAAATTCCTGTAAAATAGACTGGGGAAATCTTGTTTTCTTCTTATAAAAGAAAGCAGCTAGTTGTTTGCTCCTCTCCATACAGAGGAAGCTTGGCCTTTGGGGAGTTATCAGAGCGTGATAAGAGGGGAGAGGGGAGGTGTCAACGTCTGGAGAGAAATGTTCAGATCAGTTTTGGGTGGTTTTTTTTTTTGCTTCTTTTTTTCCCTCTGCACTTGGATGACTCCTCTTCATGTATTTATTGCCTGATTGGTTCCTTTGTTCCTTGGACATTTTTAGATCCACCATTCAGAGCGAGTCCCCTTGTTATCAATGTCAGCTGGGCCTGAGTCAGGGTTTAGTGCAAGCTTGGAAGACTTTTATCCTGGCTACCAGTGGGAAATAGCTGAACTGTTCTGTGTTTTCAGTATTTAAAAGGTTGCATCTCTGTTCTCCAGGCTAGGGGGCAGAAAATCTCACCAGGTGAAAGGGAAAGAATGGGAGGGAAGGAGAGAGAGTTTCTGAGTTGAAAGTGAAGATGGGTGAGGTAACATTTATTGAAGACTTAAGTCAAATTTTATAGACTTACCAGTAGATTTGGGAGGTGGTAAAAGGGGTCTGTCTCTACTTTTTAGAAAATCTTAATAAGTGTAATAAATGCTTAGAGGGAGAGATGAGATTTTAGTCTTGAACATCAGCTAATGCTCAAAACATCTGAGGAGGAGATCAGTTGCTCTTAATAAATAACAGAATAATTTGGGGTTTCCTGGACAATCTGAAAAAAGGATAGCAGAGAAAGGCCAGCTGGGAGCAGTGAATGTGGATTCCCCTGCCACCCACACGTACACATACACACTCATGCATGCACACACACACACACTCATGCACACACACACACTCATGCATACACACACGCACACACACTCCCTCCTAGTCACCAGCACTGTCTCGCTAATTCACAGGAGTGAGAACTAGTTGTGATTCTTATAAAAACCAAAGAACAGAATGAGCTTTATGTCAGAGGCAACATGATGCCACCAAAAGTCAGTTCTCCATAACACAAGAGCTTTGAGTCCCAGGTAGTGTGTGGGATGTAAGTGCTTCAGAAATTTCCAGGCATTTCATGAAAGTTTTGTTTATCCATAGGATGCAAAAGGAACAGCACCCCCAAACCCCCCAACCAGGCTACCTGGATCTCAAAGAAATTCATGACTAGCTAACCTTCAAGAGCATGTATTTATCTCATTTAGTTATCACCAACGCTCCCTGCAGTACCTTGTCATCTCCACATTGATGACTGGTAAAACACCCACAGAGATCACACCATGCAGCTAGTCAGAGGCACATTGGGGCTGTAACCCAGGTTGCCTGACCACCAATCCTGTCACAAAGATAACTTAGGCACCATGCACAGTTCCAGGTACTTCTCATGCATTTTCTCATTTTATCTCTATTTCCTATATGAGGAAATTGGATGATGGAGAATTGCCCAGGGTCATGCGCTAGTGAGTAATACCACCAGGATTCAAATGTATGCAGTCTGTGCCAGATGCGCATGCTTAACCACTAGGGTATTCTACTCTGCCTGCCTACTATGTTTCACTGCCTCCAACTAATTCTGTTGCTTGTTCCTTCCCACTGTGAAACGTCATCCCGGTTTCCCCTCTGACTTAACTGTTATCTTCCTGCAGCCAGTTATCGGTTTATATCTCCCTGCTGCTGGCTGTTCCATATACGAGTCTGCGTTCATATCTCCCATCACATTGCACTCAGTTCTGATATGCATCCGGTTTATGACAGGGCCAGCCAATGGCTCGTACTTTGTATTTCAAAAATATTTGCATTAGGGATTCCAAAACCCCAACCAGAGAAAATAAATTACCAACCAAAAACACGTTGGGTGGCAGGTCAATAGGCTCTGAAAGATACTAGACAGAGAGGTTTGAAGCTTTTATTAGAAACGCATCCAACCATTCACCCACTGATTTATTCATTTGACAAACTTTTATTGAGCTTCTGCGACATCGGGAGGAGGTAGATGAGATGCAGGAACGATAAGGACACCTAGCTTTGTCCTTAAAGAGTTTACAAATATGTCTAAAATGGAGAATTTTGTCAGAGGGCTTTGTAAGAAAGCAAGATGCTCCCCCCCAAAAAAAGAGATGATGAGGTTCTGCTGATGGAAGTATTCAAGGGGTCTGGATGACTCCTTGTGAAGAATAGTATAAATGGAATTGACTGCTTAGACCACACTAAGTTCCCTAGAAGTGTTGAGATTCTATAAAAATAAAGCAGAGCAAGCCAAATGCTATCCTAACAGAGTACGCCAGTTGCCCTAGAACACAGATCATGGAAGAATTAATTCCAACCCATGGAAACAGGGAAGATTCACAGGATGTGGGGGGCAGCAAACAAAGGGTTGATTAACTTGAAGGCAGCACCCTTATAGCTTCCAGGCCCCTCGGCTTCCCGAGTTATTTAACCTTTCTGAGCTTCAGTCTCCTAATCTCCAAGACAGGGTTAATTATGCCTGCCCTGCCCAATTCTCCCTGCTGCTGTGAGGATCAAATGAGATGTTTAAAGTAGTTTGTAAACTAAAAAAGTGTTATGCAAATGTAATGTTAAATTAGACACTGTGGTACAGAGGGACCGGGCATTAATGGTGAAGTTTCAGACATCAATGGGTGGGCTGCATCTTTTACTTGAGAACTTTCCTTGAAATCTCAAAACTGCACCATGGTAACACTGGTCACAGAACGTCTGTCTTGAATTAACTGAAATTCTGGTCTAGGGCTTGGTGTGTCCTCGGTGGCCTCAGGCAAGATCATTCAATTCCTTGCGTCCGTTTATCCTCACAGCAAAAATGGATGGTAATTGTTGGTCTTTACAAAACCTATTTGTTATCTTGACATAGAAAAATAAATAGTCCTGCATCCATTGAGATTAAATAGCTGGATCCCCCATTGCTTTGGGTTTCTGTATTACCTGAGGCAGAATCAGTGAAAAGAACAGGTGTGAAAAATAAACACATTATGATATATACAAAGATATACTAAGGATAAAATAGAAAGAGGGATCTCAAGTACCAGGGACACCCACGTGATATATCTAAGCTCAGTCCAGCCAATGTTCACTGAGCACTTATGCACCAGGCCTTATGGAAGGCAATGCGGAAAACACAGAGATGAATAGGACATAGTTCTACCCTCAAGGAGCCCACATATTTAGGAACACTCTGAGAGAGATGAAGAGAATGGACTCAATTAAATGGATCGTGAATCAAGATAACGACTCCAGTCCTGGAGCTGATGCCGATTTGCTGGTTGACCTCTGTTAAGACAGCTTACTCCTCTGTGTCCATCCTTTGTCAGCACTAAATGAAAACCCATAAAACACTGTTTTAAAACTTGTTGGAAATGCTTGCCCCCTACCAACCTGCCACTGAAGAGTTTTAACAAAGAATAAATTTTAAAAAGAACCAATGTTCAATCTCTTAGATGGGCAATGGATGCACTAATGATATGACTTCACCCCACATCTTACACAGTAAAAGGAAATACTTGAATGAATTTTATATTATTTTACCCCTTATCAACTAATTCCTTCTTCTGGGTCTTGTATGAATCTGGAATAATTGTCTTACTGAGAATACAGAATGGATACAGAGATTTGTGATTAATGAAGTTTCTGGTGAGATTTGTATTTTATTTACAATAAATAAACAATATACTGAGATCACTGTAGAGCTCAAGTATGTTCCATATAATATGCCTATCAGGTGTTTTTTTATTATTTCTCTACCTCCTGCCTTTCTTATATGGATCATCCACGCATGTGTGCACATGATCACACAAAAACACACACATACACACACTCTAATAAGTCTGAAGGGCTCTTTACAGATATAGAAGATTGTAATAAGTTGGTTATTGACTCTTGTGCTGGTTCGGATAGGGATTGAGTGGTCTGAGGCAGGAGAAGGTGAGCTACCAGCAGACATCCACCTGCGCACTTCCTGTTCATTGGCTACACATTACCAATTATCCTCCTTCCTACAGATTAACAGAATCCACCATACAACTATATGTCTCATGGGAAGTTGACTGCATACTAGCCCCTACTCATTGTATTCTAACATAAGCCAATCAGGGGAATCCTATTGACCATGATTAGTTAACCAATAGGCATGAGACTCAGCATCAGTCATTGACACATGAGAGAGATGCTGGGTTCTGGGACTTCTAGACAAGGATATACTCCTCTAAGAAGGAAGCCATCTTTATTTGTGTTTCCATTTCCTTGCAGCCCAATATACCTGCCATATTTCCCATAATGAACTTGTGCTTCAATATCATTTTCAACTTTGACTACCTATAGCAATACAGGCAGAAGCATACCACTAGCTTCAGAGAAGAGCTTACAAAGGACCCACACAGAGGGATTATTTGAGATGTTTGATGTGTACTGTGTCCTATTTGTGGTACTGTTTACAAGAATCTCTGCATATATTAACACTCAGTGAACTGTACACCAAAAAATTGTGATCACTACTACTGAACTTAAAATGAAAAGAATCCCAAAAGGATGAGGTATAAATTCAAGCCCATATTTGTCTGACCCCAAAGCCACACTGCTTCTGAGTATTTGTCAAGTCTAGTGTAAATAGCTCAATGCTTACAGTCAGGAGGCTGGAATTATATCCCAACCCTGCCACTTGATAGCTTTATGACCTTATACATTTTTCTTCACCCTTCTGAGTTTATTTTCAAAACTGCCAAATGCAGATGATAATAATTTCTGCCTATTCCATCGCTTTAGTGTTTTTGGGGGGTGAGATCAAATGAAAACATGATTTGAGAAGCACTTTTTAAATGTAGGAAAAAGCACAGATAATTGCCATTGTTGTTGTGTGAAAATACCTACTCCTCCAATATCACTCAGGCTGAAATCCTGTCACTCCAGTGGCTTAAGCCAAGGATAGCAAACCCATAATGTTCCTGCTGTCAGCACCTCCAACCTATACCCATGAGGGTCACCCAGCCAGTCATCATATTTTTTTTTCCTCAAGGTCCTTATTCTTGGTTATAGCATCCCACTCAACCCTTTGATCCAGGGAGTCATTATAAATCAATTGGAATTGATCCATGGGTTGAAATCTCTCAGCAACTGCTGTGTCATACTTCTAGTATCTTCCAGTCTTGTTCACCATTTTACTGCAATATGCCTTCTCCTGTTTATTTTTTAATAATAGAAACTCAACTTTTATTTTGGAACATTGACACCTAGAATAAAAGTCAACACTTCTTAGACTCCCATGTAGCTAGGTGCCACCATATGATCAAGTTCTAGCCAATGAGGTGCAAGGGGATGATCTGAGAAACTTACAGAAAGGCTGCTTAGGGCCAGCTTACATCCTGAAGGTTTCCCTTTCAACCTTTCTGCTTTTCCACTTTTCACAATTTGCATTTTAATTGTAAGGGTTGAAGATCTAGACATCATATCTGACCATAGAATGATCTGAGAATGAACTTAATACCCTTGAATGGTAAATCAGAAAGATAGAATGGAATTCTGGATTCTTGGTAACATCTTGGGGCCACTATACCAGCCATGAACCTACCTATCTCAAGACTTCTTTTACATGAGAAAGAATGAATAAAATTTAATTTAATTTAATTTAACCACTACATTTGGGGTCTCTGATTTACTCAGAGCTAAACTTAATTCCTGACTCATACATAACCTGACTCAATCTGTTTTCCTTGGAGAAGAAATAAATGTAGATATATAAAGGGGAAAATATACTGGTATTCATATTAAAACATTTAACACATACAATATTGTTCTGAAATATTTTGAAGATATCGTGAGCAAAATTCAGCATGATTATTTATAGCATAAGTCATATATATTTAGCCATCTTAGAATCTAATTCTATAAAATCTGAGTGGCGGATGAGAAAAATATATATCTATATGTATGTGTGTCTGTACATATCAATATATTGGTATAGATATATTTACATATATATTTATGTATCCATGGACATTTACATGAACATAAATATAGATCATAATATCACTGTTTCCTGAGTGCCTATCATGGGACAGTAACTTTATATTAACTATCTCCAGTTCTGACAAAAATCTAGCAATATATATATTATTGCCTCCATGTTGTACGTAGTAACAGTGAGGATTCATGAGTTATTGTAAATGTCCCACTTTCAATTAGATAATGAGGGATAGATCCAGGATTCCAAGCAAATCTATATTATGCCAAAGGCTATGCCCTTTCCATGACACCATGGAAATTGAGTCAATTATGCCCTTGGTTGGACCACTAGCAAAACATCCTACTAAGTATTGAGAGAGAATGCAAGAAATAGTCCTGGATGCAGTTGGTAGAGTTTCTTAGAGCAACTTTGCATATTTGATGGCTGTTTAAGCACTAGATTTGAGCATGAAATGCATGAATCATGGCTCTCAGAGAACAGATGGTTAGTGGTCTTCTTTATTTCAGTGACAAAGTTTTGAGCACACTAAGGATAACAAAAAAACTTTGTGTCATGATGTTTGTCATTGTCAGTCCCGGAATCCTCTTTATAACTGCTGGTTTCTGACTCTGTTCTCAAAGATCAGACCCTGATGGGCATTGAATCCAAATTATCTTTTCATCAAATTGATGTTAGGAAAGGAATTTGTTATGGGTTGGATTTAGAATGTCCCCCTAGACCTCATGGAGACAAGGCAGACATGTTGGAGGCGGGGCTTGGTTGCTGAGGAGGGGTTCCTGGGGTTGTGACCTTGGATATTAAATATGGTTCCTCGTCCCTTTGCTCTCTCTGCTCCCAGCCTCCAGAATGTGAGTGCAGAACCCTGGCACTCTCTCTCTCTCTCTCTCTCTCTCTCTCTCTCTCTCTCTCTGCTCCCATACCACTCCCTGAGCTCCACAGACTTGATCTGGCCTAACGTGGACTGAATCCCTGAAATCTACAGAACTGTGAGCAAATAAATCTTCCTTCTTCTAATTTGTGGTGTTCAGGTGTTTTGGATTATAGCATTGAGAATGTGGACTAAAACAGCATCCCAGGTAATTTTTTATTTACTACTATTTCATAGATTTCTTATCATCTATATTCTAAAATTATTTCATTAGGTACTGGGAAAGCTCACCAAGTGTTGTGTGCATGTATGTCACTATCACTCTGAACTACATTATGATGTGAGACTACAATGCACCAATAAAAGTATATTTAAAAATGGAGAAAGCATATAAGTTTATTTTTCATGATTGTTCACTCTTAGCTTTAAAAATTATTAATAACATTCTCAGGGTTAGAATAATGTAAGATCATAACGAAAGCTGATCTTTATTCTGTGCTCACTCTTATTCAGGCATATTGCATGGATTATCTCATTTGATCATTTATCAATACCATAAACTAAAGAATATTGTGGTTGCCAATTGTCAAATGAGGCAAGAAAGGCATGGTAGGAGTAAGCGATGTACCACAGAAGGGAAAAGTAGTAGATCAAGGATTTGTGCCCAACCAGTGACCCTTGAATGATATCTTAAAAAGTGGGCAGGTAGAATGACTTAAGGTAGGTAGACAGCTCCCCAAACCACCCTCAAATTTCATTGGCTTACTATAAATTTACTGCTCATTCCTCTCATAGTTCACTGATGGCTGATCAAGTTCCCAAGTCTCTTCTATGAAATGACTTCACCATATTTTAATGCCTTGAAGACCTCCTCTGGATTATCTGGAATCTGAGAAGGAGACAAGGGGAAAAAGAAGTTTAGTGAAAGTTAGCAAAGAAGATTTGAGGGGCCTGGCATGTATACAGCGAGCATTACTTGCATTTATATTCCATTAGTTAGAATTTAATCATGTGACCCCCACCAGGATGCAGAGGAGGATGATAAATGTAGTCTCCCTGGAATAAAACAAAGTGGGGTATGGGGAACCATCACATTGTTTCTGACACAATGGATATTTTATATCTGCAGAGGAAGAGTAGAAAAGGAAAGAGATGAAAAAATTGCAAGGAAATGAAGAAATTAGAGAAAAATGCATAGTTGTCTGAAAATACTAGTCAAATTTGAGGAACCACAAATAATTTGATATATCAGAAGCCTAAAATGATAGTTTAAGTTGAGGAATCAGATCATCCAGGGACTTAGAACATATTCTAAGGAGTTTGGTCTGTATTGTAGAACTAAAGGGAAGCTTTTGAAACATGTGTAACCAGTGAAAGATGTGATCATACATGGAATTTAGAGAGATTATTCTGTGAGCAGTGTAAATAGTGGTTGGAGAAAGCAAGACAAGAACCTAAGAGAACAGTTAGGGTAGAATTGAATCAGCGATATAAGGTGTCATAAAGATAGCTGCAACGAAGTCAGAAAGAAGATAGATGATGTGAATTAGATTAAGGAAGTTGAATTATACAATTATAAAAATTGACAAGCTAGGGAGTAATCAGGATACAAGAGGGACTTTAGGGTGGGAGTAGAATTAGTGAAGGAAACACTTCCATTGACATCATGCATATATGTGAAATTATCAGTGCCAATTTTAATATCATGTATGGGGAGGGGGAGGGAGTGGAGAGGGAGCTTGGTTGAAGCTCACCAAGTGCTGTGTGCATGTATGTCCCAATCATTCTGAACTGCATTATAATGTGAGACTACAACACACCAATAAAAGTATGTATGTATATATATACATATATATATATATATATATATATATATATAAAAGAATTGACCAGTAGACACATTGTCCTTACTCCCCAATTCAGCCTGAAAATATTACTAGCTCCATTTTAGAGAAGAGGTTGGCTCTGGGATAGTTGGAGGATTAGCTAAGGTCACATGGTTAATTAGTGTCTGAGCCATGAGCCAACCACGGCCAACTCTAAAAGCCAAGTTCTTTCACGTTGCCATCTACAAACCACAGCAATGCCTTATCTACAAGATTCATCTGTATGCTTATGAACAGCTATTCCTACCTTCTCTCCATCTCCCATTTTTCAGGGGAAAATATTCATTCCAAAATTCCTCTAACAGTACATTATATCACCTACTAACTTTCTTCAGTCTTTTGATTACACTCATCTAAATGCATTTCAAATAAACTTAAGTTAAGAAATTACCTCCCCAAACCAATACTTTAGTTACAATATAACAGACTGAGGCAAAAACTATCCACTGTTTTTCTAACTCATCAAAAATATATAAAATCCAAAAGTTAAAAATATATATATATATATAAAATCCAAATAGCTCGCAAGTACTTTCCATAGTATTTTGTATTATCTTGTTTATTCTACTGTCCAATGGTGCAAGTGACCTCACTTGTAAAACCTGATGAACCATTAATTGCTTTAAAATATTGCTGAATCTTTGCTTGAATTGGACAGGCCCCAACAACCCATTTGTAGGTAGATACACAGATACACAGTTTCTGTGGAACCTGAACTCTTTTTTACATATTGTGTTTTGAATACTGACTGATAAACTAATTAAACAAATAAGTGATAACTGTTCTTGACAAATGGTTTTGGAGGCAGGAAGACTTGGATCCCAGCTTATGAAACTCCCAGCATTAAGAATCTGCTCCTCCAATGCACCAATCAAAGTATACTTAAAATAATCTGTTCCTCCTCTTGTTTGTTCAACATCAATGAATGGTATCTATCAACGTCCACCCAGTTGTCAGGCCAGAAAACTGGGAGTGGCATTTAATTCATCTCTCTCACTCATCTCTCACATCTAATTAATCACCAAGTTCATTCAACTTCCAATTCAACTTCCTAAAAAAACAACAATCAAGTTAGTGTAACTTCCTAACAACAGCAACACAAACTCACAAAGCCAAACAGTTTACTCTTTCCCACTGTTACTATCCTAGGCCAGGACTTAATCACTTCAATGACTGTAGCAAGCTCCTAATTAGGCTCCTTGAGTTCTGATTTTCTTAACCTATTCTCCCTCTCTGCAGCCACCTGTAGAAATGGCCAACTGGTGCTAAAATGGCAGTTCTTATCATATACTTGTTGAAATGTTCCAGGGATCCCACCCCCATTGCACACGTGCACCCAAGCAGGGCACACACTTCACTGTTTTCTGCTCAGTGCTTATAGTTCCATCCACCTTGTTCACACACCCTCTCCTCCAGCCACGCAGAACACCTTTCAGTTTCCCAAATGTAGCTTGTTTTTTCCCACGTTCAGGCTTTCTCACCTGCTGTTCCTTCTGTCTGCAACACTTCACTTACCTTTTTTTTCTCCTTGTTAGCTCCTATTTATTCTTCGGATCTCAGTTTAGCTCTCATTTCCTCCACAAATCCTTCCCTGACCTCCAAGACTAAGTTAGGCACTTCTGTCCTGAATTCTAGCACCTTCATCTTCTATTTACTTCACCAATCGCTGTATGCCCTGTGCCTAGTATTATTTCCTGACAGGGTATCCACCCGCCAAAAATATTTTTTGGATGGCTTTAATTACTTAACGCAAACAAAGTCTGCCTTCGAAAAGAAGATAAAGTGACCTTGTCTATCCTTAGGATCGATGTGATGTGTTAATAGAAGAGGTCTCCAAGGTAAAATATGGCCACAGGTAAAGTTAGAAACAAAACTGAAAAATAACAGAAGACCATGGGAGCCAGAGGCGGACAATTGAGATAAAAGCAGCCAGCTTGAGCTTAGAGTCTCTGGTAAGGTTGCTTCAATCCTGACCTGGTAGAGCAGTGATAGTGGATAGGTAGCATTAAAATGTTTCGAGTTTCAATTAACACTTCATTCATTCATTCATTTATTCTTTCGTCCATTCCATCTCAAAAGGATGCCTACTATAAACTATGTGTCAGATACTGTGCTGGGAGCACTGAATTCTAAATGGATTTTAAGGGAGGCTATACACTTAAAAACACAATTTACAAATAATATGTAATGAGTCACCCGTACAAAAATTCTCCCTAACTCAATCTGCAAGAGTCAGAAAAGCCTGCTCCAGATGGGCTACCTCCCATTCTATCTTCACTCTCAATGGTACCCTAATCCTACCCTGTTTTCCAGGATGACATTCCAGAATGCAGGCTCTTGGGGGTAGACTGGGGCCTATTAGAATGTTTGAGTACTAGCTGGGTGTGGTAGCACACTCCTGTAATCCCAGTACTTGGGAGAAGGCTGAGACAGGAGGTTCTAACAATCAAGGACAGTCTCAGCAAATAGTGAGACTTTCATCGACCTACCGAGACCCTGTTTCAAAATAAAAATAAAATAGGGCTGGGGATGTAGCTCGGAGGTAGAATGCCCCTGGGTTCAATCCCCAGTGCCACAAAAAAATGTTTGAGTGCAGTTTTAAATGTAAGTGTGGTATTTAAATGTGGAATACACAGCCATGTGATTCCCCACCATTTGTAGGATGAAGGTTGACAAAGAAAGGAACCTGTATTCAGATCCTAAAGTAAGAAGTTCAACTAACTACAAGCTGATGTGTTACTTTGATTTGGTCACTTACACTCTCTGGGTCTCAGATTTTCTCATCTGTAAAAGGTCATGAAACAACAATAAACATTCGAGTTGGAAGAGCTCTTTGAGATAATCTTATCCAATAGTTGCCAAATTGCACTCCACAGAATATCTAATGGCTGTGAATGGGCATTTCTCCAAAAGAGAGTCCTTAAGATGCATACATTTTGGAAGGAATAACTTGAAGCTCAACGCCTTCCCTACTTCAGAACTTCTCAGAGCCTTTACCATGCTAGAGAGTGCTGTGCATGTCTTAGAGGTGAGTATGGTTCATGTCTTTATCCAAACAGAGTTAGCCATGTAAGTATGGGTACTTGTATCAAGAAATATCCTATTGGTCCAGTGTTGTATAGAAGGAGAGTTAAGGTTTGCTAAGCCTCACCCAGCTACTGCCTGGCTACGTCAGAACCAGATCTCTAATGTTCTGGCTCTCCCAAGGTCACTGACTGTTTGAAGGTCCTAATGAGAAGTGAGTGAGAGGGGTTAGCAAAGTCTCCAGGACAAGGTGTCTACATGAGTCATTGCAACTAAAGAGTTCTCAATGAAAGATGTTTCTAGAACTTCATACCAGCAGAACCTGGAATCCAATCATCTTTTATTACATGGTCATCGTATGCTATGCCTGAGTACTTGGCATAAGCAAAGCTGACTGAGGATTGACCTCCTCCTTGCAGGAGCGAATAAGCATTGATAGATACATTACAGGAAACGGACCAGCTTCAATTTGTTGTGGGATCCCAATGTACTTAACTTTCTTGGGCTCTAGATTCTTTGTCGGCCAATCCTTAAACCTGCCTTTTTCAAAATAATTGGCTAATAATTCAGGAGTTTTGCAAAATAGCACCCACATGAATGCTAGCCACCACCACTGTGATCGACTACTTAATATGGAATTAGAAGTGAGATGCAGCCCCTTTTTAGCCCAGAAATCTCACTCTGAACCAACACATCTAATGAACCAGGAGAAGAGAAGGCCCACAAATTAAAAAGCAACATTTGAAATCTAATCAGATATTCTCTCAATTTACTTATCACCCCTGCGGTGCTATCCAACTTTATTAGGATTTTATTTTGTATTCCCTTTTAAAGTGACATTTACATTAATTTATAGTACTAACACAAAATTCTATTAAAAAGGAAAGAGATTTTATAACTTTATTATTTTTTCCTGGTTACTGTCCCTAGTTTTTCAACCCACTAATAAGGATTCTTTTGTTTTATTTCATGTCTGGGAGAGAAACTGTGATGTCTCTTCAAGGCTATTTCCTGCTGGGTTGTTAAACACAGTAGGGACCCCAACTTGGAGTGTATGTGCTGTAATTGGCTGTAAGGGCCAAGAAGTTGAACTTTCTCTTTCCTGTTCAGTCTCTTTCTATCCTGAGCATCATGCAAGTTTATAATCATACTCTAGTTTGGCTCTGACTTCAAAAGGTCAATGAGAACTCAACTGTGAGGAAGTGGAAATGCTAGCTCATCCCTCCATCCCAACTTTGATAACCTCATACTCCATTTTCCAGAAATGAAACTTGCAGCTCCCCAAATCTCTGAGTTGACAGTCTCCTCATCTCTTCTAGCCATCTGCCCATCCAGAGATGAGTCGCAGTCTACGTGAGAGGGAAGGGAGCATGGAACATCACAAGTCTTTCATTTAACATGTAAGGAAACTGAGGCTCTGAGAAAGAGAGAGATTTATTCAAGTATACAGAGTAAATGCCTTGCTGAGTTAGTACTGAAACCCAAATCTTTTTACTCTCGATGTTGATTTTTCTTCCCCATTATGGAAAGCCCTGGAGGTCCTTCAAAAGCAGAAATCAGCCCAGGTAATATTTCTTAGCCAAGACAAGTACCAGTTGTATCTACTGGCCCATGCCTACAGTGTTCACTTTCCTGAACTCTTTGTGCTGCTTCTATAATGTTTATAAATTTCTAATTAACGCAGACAATGAATTACATATGGCCTCCGTGTTTACTTCTCTGTGTGAGCTCCATAGCAGCTGCATTGCTTATCAGTTCAATATGTTTTAGACAGATGCTAGCTGTGTGGATAAATCAGCCAGTTCTTTTCTTCGGTCTCTATTCCAGCTATTTCTAAGCAATCCATTCTAATATCAAGGCAGTCTTGCCCTGAACCCTGAACTGCCATGTGCCAAAAGGTGAAATTTCAAGATAATCTCTTTCATATAACCCTTAAACATATGCAAACATTGTTTTTCAAATATATCAAGTGATATGTGATCTATTAGTGCCATTGAGCTACTGTGTGCCTACTATGTGAATGATAGTATGCTGGGTACAGGGGATACAAAAATTCTAGCCTTGAGTGGTTTATGCCCCAGTGGGAAAAAATGGTCTCTGAGCATACAATATCAACCACAGCATAAATGACATTGGACAAATGGTGGAGAGCGAGAAGGTCCAAACCTATTTAAAAATTCATAAAATGATTTCCATGGGATGTAACCATTCAAACAACTTTAGTAAATATTAGAACAGGAAAGGACTTTGTGGGAAAACCCAGTTTGTCTCTCTGCCTTCAAAACAATTAGAAAATATGATCATTAAAAACACAAGCAACAACAAATGCTGGCGAGGATGTGGAGAAGTAGGAACTCTACTACACTGTTGGTGGAATTGCAAATTAGTGCAACCGCTTTGGAAAACAGTGTGGAGAATCCTCAGAAGAATGGGAATAAACCTACCATATGACCCAGCAATACCACTTCTAGGCATCTACCCCAAAGAACTAAAACCCAACTACCAGACTAATGCATATGTATCTATGTTTATAGCTGCACAATTCACAATTGGCAAACTTTGGAACCAGCCAAACTTTGGATCACAAAACTATGGGATATGTACACAATGGAATTTTACGCAGCCACAAAGAAGAACAAAATCACATCATTTGCAGGGAAATGGAGAAAAATAGAGAACATTATGCTGAATGATATTAGTAAGTCACTAAGAGTAAAAAGACGGATGTTCCCCCTAATCTGTGGGAGCTAGATAGAATGGGACTTAGAAGGGACTTAGAAGGGAAGAAGAAGAAATCTTTAGATGGACAAAGAAGGTGACCTAACTGAGGGAGTTGGGAGGGGGGTGGAGGGAAACACACTATAGCACATGATGCACATACACAAACCTATAAGACTCAATCACTATCCGGAGCATGAAAGGGAGGGAAGGGGGAGGGAATAGGGTGAGATTGGAGAGAGGGCTAAATGAGCAATGTGTGCATATATGATGTTGATACTCTGACATATATCAAAATGTATAATTACAATGCACCAATAAATGAACGTAAAAAAAGAAAATATGATCCCATTTTGTGGATGAAGAACATGAAACTCCAGAAGGCCTTGCAACTTTGGACAAAGTCATTTTGCAAGTGATAGAATTTCTTCTAAAGTTCCCAGGTTTGCCTACTTTTTCTCAGTGAGGAAAGGCAGTACCCTCGCAATGTGCGGATAAGCTAAAAAAAATGCAGTAGAAATCCTCCAGGACCCAAGATTTATTGAGATCATAAGTAACCCTTGCTCAGTAAAAGAATCCACCTCCCCCCTCAGCCGCGTTCCCATCAGCAAGCAGAAATTGTTGCAATCTAATGCATTTATATGTTTTGGTTTCCTTAACTTATTTCAGGCACCTCATTTTCCTGGAACAAGTGCTGTTATTTATGACGCAGCAGCAAACACTTTACATTTATAGAGGTTATGAATTTTAGTAATGATTTTGGTGGCAATTTAATCTGTCCTAACTATGAGGCATTTTACAATGACAATTAAATTATTATTAAAAAATAAACCTCAAATGACATCCTTATCACTTATCAACATATCAAAAGTTTCACTGAGTTGCATTCTGGGTGGATCATAAATATCCCAGTGTAGTCCTAGTGAATCCATGCAATAAACTTGAGTGAACTTAATTAACTTCTACAGTATATTTAAAAGAAAACTCCTCACACATTTTGATGTCGGGGAATGAAACATTATTTGAAAAGTAGGTTTATTACATTCCATGGTGCACACTGATATTTAATATTTAAAGACTCTTAAATTTGATGTACTGTGCTGATAACTGAAGGGTTTAGTCCTGCAGTGTGGGAGGGTGATATGGTGAATTTCTCTCTCCATCTCTTTGAGGAGGTTTTGATTTTACTGGTCATGCCCCCCATACACTGATCTATTAAAATCTATGCTTGGAGAAGTGTCAAGGATGTTAATGTATACTTTATCAAATTAATTTTAATGTAGGCTTGCTGAATAGCTAATTCACAAGCTATGTTCTAAATTGTTGCAAAACAACTCCACTCCAAATTAACCAGGGTACTGCATCAATATCAGCAGATAACATGTCAGCAAAACATCATTTGATACAAATTAAAAATGAGGGGTTTTATTTTTTCTTCCTAGAGAATCTAATAAAGGAAAAGAAAAAGTCAGTCTTAATCCACTTCCTGCTCTGAACTTATAGGGCACTGGCTGAAATAAAATTACTTTGTTCAGATCCACATTTTGATAATTACCTCAGACATCAGTGGGGGTTTCCATTTCAAAAAATAGACTTGACATTTGACTTAAGTATTGTCTTCTCTTTTGAGCCCAGGTTTCTGTGCACTTAAATGCCACTGGCCAAATACTGATAGGATAGGATTCTCCCTTGAAACGTAGAGATAGAGACACTTATCACAACAATGGAAGGCAACCAGCCAATAGGAAAATGTAGTTTGCCTGTACTAAATCAATTTAGCCAATGAACCAAATCCATTGCAAAAAAAAAAAAAAGTGGGGGAGAGAGCTGGCTCTTGAAATCTTCTGAGAACACCAGCAGACACAATGTGGATGGATTTCACTTTCTTTCCTGAGTGACTTACTCAGGTTACTTTAGTAACTCCCAAGTGCTCTTCATCCAGTTTCCTATTAAAATTATTTACATGGATGTGTACTTATGTCTCTGTATTTTTATGTGCACATACTATATGTGCACTTATTTTTACATTGGCAACTTTGGAACAAATCCTAAGTCACAATTTTTTATTCTTTTGTGTGCAAATATCATCTACTTTCAGTAATCACCCAACAAAGATGAACCACACTTTCCTTATTTGTAAAATAAGAGGGTGAAACTTGGTGGTGTATAGAGTTTCTAATTAATTCAATCTTTCAAAAAAGAAAAAAAGTACTATAGGGTTCTAAGCTTCAGTCTTTATTCCTTGCAAAAATAATTTACACATACCTACCATGTGTCAGGCACTAAGGTCGCACTGAAATAAGTCATGAAGAAAGTAGCTGTGATTGGTGTTCTCATAGACTTTGTAGACTAGTTTTTATTCCCTTATTATTTGCTACTGTTATGGCCATGGTGCTAGTATTTATTTATATTAAAATGGCTCATGTGACACTCTTTAATTTCTGTATCTTGGAGGTAGAAGTCAAGGCAAAGCTTCCTTTGTCCTATTAACCCCCGTCCTTTTAAATCCCATTGTGATATATTTCCTTTGCCAAATGAAATGGCAACTCTGGCTCCCCTTGGCAAAGTAAGGGATGGTTTCTAAATAGAGAGTGGAAGTACACCTGGCAGATGTGAGCTAGTACAAGACTCCAATATTGAGCCAATGGTTCTCTCAACCCCCTTTCCCCGGTCCATTTTCCTTTCCAAGATCGGAAACATTTTTCAGAACCATGATATGTTCTTGTAGTTTTAAGGACCAGACAGATTCCCTTAATTATACCAATTCTCAGAAATCCTATTCCGAGGCCATAACTGCCCAATTCTGCATGAAGAATCACATTTACATTTAAATGCAACCAGAGACTCAGCAAAAGAAAATGACTGAATAAAAGAAATCTAAAGATTTTTACCAGAAAGTGCTTAGGAGGGAAATTCTCCTTCTGGCTATCACAGGCTAGTTTGTTTCAGACCAAGATTCCCATGGAGGGAAACTAGAAAGTTATAGTGATTAGATCAGTTATGAAAACAGTAATCATTCAGAATCCATCCGAGAACTATCAGGATGTGAAAGGCTGACATTTCAGAGAGAAGGAAAGCCCAGAGAAATGAACCTAAGGTTTGGTGGGACTTTACACCTGGGGTGCATTTGATGATTTTATATTTATTTATTTATTTATTTATTTATTTATTTATTTGTGGTACTGGGGATTGAAGCCAGGGGCATTCTACTTCTGAGCTACACCCCCAGCTCTATTTTTTATTCTTTATTTTGAAACAGGGTCTCACTAAGTTGCATAGGGCCTCACTAAGTAGCTGAGGCTGGCTGTGAACCCAGATCCTCCTGTGTCAGCCTCCCAAGTACTGGGATTATAAGTGTGTGCCTCCATACCTGGCTACATTTGATGATTTTAAAGGGGATCATAAAGTGGTAGCTATGAGGCCAAGAGCTGAGAGTAACCTCATGGGTTTTGGGCTGGCCAAACAGGAGGATCTTTGTCTTAGAAGTTTTGAAAGATTTTATCACAAAAGTAAGGATAAACAAGAGCCAAAGAAGTATTTAAAAATATTAAAATCTAGCTTCAAATCAGCTCAGTCTGATTCTGTTTTTAAAATCCAGCCCTAATCTATCAGAAACAAATGTAATATCTGTCTAGAGGGTCAATATATTGAAGAAATTTGATGCCAAGATAGATCACTTCAACAGAGAACTAGAAACCATAAAAGAGAATCAAATGGAAATTCTAGAGTGGAAAATGCCATAATTGAAATTAGAACACAATGGATAGGTTGACAGAAGATTAGATAGGGCACAAGAGAGGATTAATAAACTGGAAGATAAACCAAAAGAAAATATCTAGCCTAAGGCACAGAGAGATGAAACAATAGAAAATATATAAAAAAGAGAGTAAGACTCAAAGAAAATTTGTGAAAAGATCTGGCAAATGTATGCATATATATGTATATTTCTAATACTAGAAAAAAAGGGAAAAGAGAATAGTTAGAAACAATATTTGAAGAAATAATGACCAAGAACTTTCCAAAATTGATGAATGACAACAAGCTACACATTTGGGAAGTACTACAAACTGCATCAGCAAAAACAGAAGAAAACCACGCATAAATGAGAAATCCAAGGAAAAATAGAAAAACTTAAAAGCAACCAGAAAAAAAAATATGCCTGGTCTCTTCAAAGGAGCAATAATAGGAATTGCAGCTGACCTCTCAACAGAAGTCATTGAGACAAGAAGAAAATTGAATGATACCTTCACAGATGGAAAGGAAATAACTGTCAACCTAAAATTCTATATCCAGGGGGGAAAATGAAAGCAAAATAACAACAGTTTCAGGCAAACAAAACTTAGAGAATTCATCAACAATAGATATTCATTATAGAAAATACTAAAAGAGAAACTTCATGCAGAAAGAAGTATGTCAACTGAAGCACCTATCAGTAGAAATGTAGTAAATCAACATAAATATTGACCATATAAAACATCAATAATAATTATTATAATGCTTTGTGAGGTTTAATATCCATACAGTTAGAACACATGATGAAATAACAGAAAGAAGAAAAATGAATAAAAATAATTAAAGTGTTCTAAGGTTCTTACATTTTCCAGGAAATGGAAAAAGTACAAATTTATATTAGTCTTTGAGATAAAAATATGACCTATTTTAATATATTTAGTAATCACTAAAAATATAAGATATAAATAATGTATCAGTAACAGAGAAAGCAAAATAAAATAAGCCAATGGTTAGAAGAATTTTCTTGTTATTTTGGAAATACCATCATCTCTAAAGTTTTGATAATTAAATTTCCCCTGACTTCAGAATATAGATGATTTATAATGAGTCATCTTGGATGTCCTGTTTTGTTTTGTTTTGTTTTTGCCATCTTCTAACTCCATGCCAATTTGCAGAGGGAGTACTGGGAGTGAGCACTGGGGTTGTAGACAGAATGCCATAGTTTGAAATTTATATGAAACAGTGACTCCATTAATTTTTTGAGCAACTTTCAAGCCACACTTTCTGCACCTATAAGTTGGACATGAGGAATACTTTCCTGATTTTCCTTCAGTGTTGTTGAGATAATTAAAGAAGGAAAGAGATGTGAAATTCTTATTTTGTGGTGCTATACAAATACTTATAGTCAAGGAGTCTAGCCCTTTTCCCAATAGGAAATATTCAAATACCTTAGGGAAATTAAAGTCGATGACAATTTTTGTATTAGAATAAGATAGGATAAGCTGAATTAAGAAATAAACCTTGGAATCTTAGTGGTTTTATAGTACTAATGTTTATTCTAGTTCATTCACATGTTTGGTAGCTGTCATGGTGGTCCACCTTTAGTAGTGGCTCAGGAATCCCTCCCCCATCCCAGGAATGGCCCCATCTTCAACACAAGACCTTCATGGTCACCAAGAAAACAAAGAGAGAGAAAGAGTAATACCAAGACTGAACATTGAGTACAGTCACTTTAACCCACATCCCATTTGCCCAAACCAAGTCCCATGGTCCTAAATTAACTTCAAAGGAGTCTGGGATATGTAGTCTTCTTTCATGTCCAAGAGGAGACATAGTTGATTAGTATCACACCTGTCTGCCAAACCACTGATGTCCAAGTAATGTTCATTGTGATGTACTTGGAATTAGAGAGGAAGGTGGTGAATTTCTGGCTATGCCTTTGTTTTCAGAAAGAACATATTATATTTTTAGATTTTCCTTTGGACTTTATTAAAACAAAATTAACCAACATATCACCTTGATAAAGCATCAGACCAATATTTCATCCTCTATATAATTTATTTCAACAAAATATAAACTTCTATGAATTTGCTACAAACACAAGTTGCAGATAATGAAATGGATGAATAAGAAATAAAACCCTCACTCCTGAAGAAATTGTATAACAAGAGAGCCCCAGTGCATACTGGTTACTTAGAGACAGAAAATCTCTCCAGCGACTCATATAGTCATAACTGATAGATAGCTATGCTCTTGTATGTCCCAATACTCTCCCAAATCCATCTTAATAATGGAGACCCAATCCAGGAGACTCAGAACTTGGAATATTTTTACAAAAACAAGAACATCCAAACATTGAACTTGGCTTCTAGTCAGAGCTTTAGCAGTAACTACTTCTGCATTGCTAGCAAACTCTCAGCTCGTACCTGCTTATTAGGAGACCGGGTTGATCAGAATGTTCAAAAGTGGGATGTAAAAACCTTTTCTGCCTTTTAAACAAGTGATTTTTCTATGCTCAATTAGTTGGGGAAATATTATTTTTCCATTGCTTTTTTAAAATTTTTCCTGCAGGTCCTTTTATATTCCAGTGTGAATCATGACTGTCCAAAATTTAAAGTGTGTATAAATGTGTGTGTGTGTGTACATTTGCCCTCATTCATGTGTGTTGAGAGAGTGAGGAAGAGAGATATTTATTATAGGTATTGGCTCACATGATTATGGAGGCTAAGTCCAACAGTCAACTGCAAGCTGAAGAACTAGGAAAGCCAGTAGTGTAGTTCAGGCCAAGTTCGAAGATCTGAGAACCAGGGAAGCCAATGGCCAGGAGCATTGACAAATGAGGCAGGAGAAGATGGATGTCCCAGCTCAAACACAGAGAGAAAATTCCCTCTTTCTGTGCCTTTTTGTTCTCTTTGGGCCCTCATTAGGTGGTGTTCACCCACACTGGTAAGAGCAAGCTTCTTTACTCAGTCTACCCACTCAAATGCTAATCTCTTCTGGAAAAAAAAAACCCTCAAAGATATACTCAGAAATAATATTTTACCACCAACTTTGGTATCCCTTACCCCAGTTAAGTGGACACATTAAAAGTAACCATCACACTAGCATTCCCCAGACTTATTTGAATAGGTACTCGACATAGTACAAAAGAGAATGAACGATATGGGCTCTAATGCCCTTTTTGGTCTAACAGTGGGTGATCCAGATGACTTATAGGACATGCCAGAGTTTCCAGCTCACCTATGTGCAGAGTCACAGGCCCAGGGAGAAATGCACACAGACCCAAGTTTTTCCATGAGAATATACAATTAGAGGTCTCTGAAGTCCCATGCAAGTCTAAGTTTCTATAAATTTATGAATCTAAGCCCTTTGGTGGTAGGGAGGCACTGTGTGGTTTCAAGTCTACATTAGCAAAACTGACCCTGAAGGCTTAGAAATCAAAGAGATCTTTGGAAAATGCATAGTAAAAGTTAAAAGCAAGAAAAAGAAAACATTTTTAGAGGATGCTCCAGTATAAGCCAGGAATACCGTACTTCTGATAGAAAGACTCATCTTCAATCCACCCCATGTGCACCCAATCAGTACAATTTTTTCTGAAACAAATCAGGTAAAATAAGTTTCTCTTCTTGAGAAAAATAGGCAAGCGTCATTCACATGATTGTCAATAATAATAATATAAACCTCCTATCCTGGACTCAAACCCTTCACAACCTAATCCTTGCCATGCTAACTCATCTCATCATGGAGTCCATCCATCCTTATACCTATAGTCCCACCATCGCAACCACTAGGTACCCTATGTCATCACTACATACACACACCCCACCATCACCCAAACTCTAGGCACTTTATGTCATAACCATGTCCCTGTATCTACCACCACCTTAACCAACAGGTTCCATGTGCTGTCACCATGTCACCATCCCAGCAGTCACAACCACTAGACATCTTATGATATGCCACATCTACACATCTGCCATCACATTCACCACTAGGTACCCTCTGCGGACACCCTAGCCAATGGTTATCTTTTCCCTAAAGGCAGAAGACATGTTCCCCAAACCACCATTATGTTCACTGTGATTTGGGGTATCTTTGCTCCTTAGAAATTTCTTTCATCTTGCTCTGCCTAGAAAATTTTATATTCACCTGTCAAGGTTCAGTTCCCGTATTTCAAAGAAGACTTTCCCAATTCCCCCACTGCATAAAGGGTATCAGATTTACTTATTTTTTTCCTAATGTCCTTTGTGTGTGATACTTCCAGAGGCTACTTATACTTAGTAGTAGCTTATGTGTTATACTTAGTAGAAGCTTATTGTTGCTTTTCATAATAATAATGACATTTACCTACAACTGACCAAGCAGTTACAATGTGTGTGCTTTCTGTGTATTATCTTGGTTCATATTCATATTAATCTTAATGAGGTTGATACTATTTTTATCTTTGTTTAAAAGACTAGAAAACTCATGATTATACAGCCTGTATGACTTGATTAGGATGAGGCAGGTAATATAGATTGGAGGAGGGATTTAAAGGAGGGTCTGTAACACTCCAGAGTCCCTGCCTAAAAGGAATAGAGAGCTGGGTATGAGCCCGGCTCTCCACTAAGCTAGCTATCTAGGGCAGACCAGTTAGCCTCACAGAACCTCAATTTCCTTGTCTGAAAATCTGGATAACCCCTGCCTTGTTCCTCACTGGGGTGTTGCGATCATAAAATGAAATAATGAATCTGAAAGGGCTTTGCAAATGCTAAAGTACTATGCAAATGCAAGCTAATTAATTAATGAACTCATTAACATGTTCTCCTGCTGGGTTGCAGTTAGGGCCAAATTATAAATAATCCTCATCTTGCTGGGAATTTAACCAAGAAATTTAGGGTGGTAGGAGGGATGAAGAAGGCTGTGGATCTAAAGGCGAAAGCTCTGCACATACTAATGGAGGCAGTTTAACTCAGAGAATCATTTTTGTTGCCAGCCACAGAGTAGTTTTTTTCCAACAAAAAAGAAAAAGATGGAAGGCTTCAAGGGATGAGAAATCTCTCCAACACACTCATTAATAGCAATGGTCCAGCATATCATCATTGCTCCCTAAATCCACAGAGCTGGTGGAATGGGGAGGCCATATAATTAATGTCTAAGTCTTCATTACTTATTTATATTTAGCAAACATTTTTACAATGTGCCAGGGACTGCTCTAAGTGCTTTACAAATATTAGCTTGCTCAATCCTCGTAAAGACTTTGCAAGTAGTTACTGTTCCTTTCCCCATTGTATAGATGGAGAAACTAAGATGCAGAGAAGTTAACTAAACTGCCCAGGAATGCAACCAGGAAAGGTGAGACCGGGATTCATACCCATACCATCTGGCTCTAGTTCATGTTCTTGACTCATCCCCCTTCATGTGGCTACACTGGTGTGGTAAGTCATCCAGGAAGACAGCCAGGAGAGTCTTTCACCTGGGGAAGCTGTGGATGGGCAGTAGCAACCCCTATTTATGGAGCACTAGTCACGTGAAAGCTACTATATAAAAATCAATGTGTACAAGCCCAGTGAATCCTCAAGGGTGTGCTTGAAAGCGGGAACTGGGCCTTTGAGCCTTGATTCTCTGGGCTGCACTCTGCCTCCCCTTCTTATAAGCACAGGGAAGACTGCTGTCCCCCGAAGGCAGGAGTTCCTGTGGTCATACAATGCTGTATGTGGTTAGGAGGGAAAAATCTGGATTAGGAATCCCGTCAGTGACAGGCATGATTGTTACAGTCTCCAAATGGATTTTAAGGAATACAGGTAGTATTCTGATTTCTATCTCTCTGACTCAGATACCTCTTTCTCAGCTGGTTCTGAACTCAGACGAGACAAAGAAGGTTACTTACTATGGGGGTCGAATTCCAACAGGTAAGAAAACTGAAGTTCAGAAGAGTCTCTTGCCCAAGGTCATAGAGCTAGGATGTGGGGGCATTAGAACCCAAACACAGAGCCATGATGCTATAGTGTGTCCTTCTAATTCTAGAACAGGATGGTTCAAAACACGGGCCATCAAGATCTGCGGAGGTCAAACTCTTATTATACTACTAGGTAGTTTCACAATAATATAGTAGTTCTATTTAATTTTATTTATTTGGTTTTAGGAGAAAAAGAGAACTCACTTTCCATATACCAGGCTCTGTGAACATATTTGCCCGAAATACTACATAAAGGTGTGACAAAAATCAGTATCTGAATCAAGATTCATCTGACTCTGAAATCAGTGCTCGCTTCACCATATATAACATATGACTTCCCATCTCTTATATACTACATACACAATATCACAAAAATTAACACAACATACACTAATGGAAGACAGTTTCTTCTACAATCCCAATACCCTAATAAATCAATTAGTTTGTTTGTCCATATTCCCCTTCAACCCTGTACATAGGTAGTGGTGGAGTTCTATGCAGTTAGAGAGTTTTCCTATATTTCTCTGTCATATTCGGGACTAAAATTTAAATGACTGCACAGAATGATTATTCTAACAGAATTTATTTAAACATGCTTATTGTGTTGTACAGAACGTGTATTTCTGATATTGCACCCTTCCAAGTAATTAGTGATGAATATCTTCACACAAATAGCTTTGATTTCTTTGTGATAAGTTTCTAAGCATCGATCAAAGTGGTGAGTTTTCCAAGTTAGATTGCTTCAACTTGGACTAAGTAGAAATGGGATTGACATGAGCATTAAACATCTCTCATAAGCCCCATCTCCCTCTCCCAGCTCACTACAGAAGATGCAGAGAGAGAGAGAGCTGGGGATGCGCGTCAGTCCATGATTAGACCAGTCAAACATGTTTAAATAAAAAAGGAGTTTAGAATATTTAACAGGATCAAAGATTGAAGATTACAGAGATTTGGAGCCCTTTAATAAATATTAAAGATGCATTCCCCCACTCCACTCTTGGCTGTGCATCAAGTGTGAAAGAGAATCAGACAGACATAGAATTTGAAAGTCAAGGGCCTTCATCTTTGTAGCCGCATAGTCTGACAGGTAAGGAAGAAACATACTTGGGGGGGTAGAGGGAGTATAGTTACTTACCGAAAATGGCAATCGGTAAATCTAAGAGCTGCCCAGAAGATGGACTTGCAAGATATTAGAGGCTGAAGAGAACTTTGATAATGTTCCTTACTCCCTTCACTACAAAGACAGGCAACTGAGGCCAGTCAAGGAGTGAAAACTGGTCTCTGGTCACTAGGCTGCCCAGGCAGAGCACAGAGTCTCTGGATCATCATCCAGTGCCCCTTCTAGTAAGCTCTGCTTCCTCAAAATAAAACTGAGCTTTGTGGATGTCTACCACTGGTAGAACCAAGACATCTCCACCGCTGCTTGCTTACACATTAGGCAAGGGTTTGCACCAGACAGACAAAAGCTCATTACCAATCCTAGAACCCTGGATGTCCCCAGAGAGCATTTCTAGAAAATGTGCTTCCTTCTTTCTCTGGGAAGTTTGGATAGCTTTGCTACTCTCCACCCCTTGCATTAATCCAACTTCCATGAGCCTAACCTGGTTAAGGTGAGAACTGACCCCCAGCATGTGCTGTTTCTCATCAGTACACATCCACAGGTCCACACTGGTTATCGTCTCATGTTTGTCTGTCTGAGCTGTTATGCATTCTGATTGGCCAATATCCAGACTGTAACAGTTGTTAAATATTTTGAATGCCACTCCTAACATTTGCCAATGTTGTCCTGTGGCGTTCTGGATTCAAATGATCGTCATACAATGAGAAAAAGCAAGCTTGCAAACTGGATGACTAAGTCTAGGCTCTGAGAGTTCCTACAAGGAAGATTCTGGTTAACTATGTAATTCAATATATCCCAAAATTATTCAACCATGTAGGAGAGGCTCCCTCTCACTTCACCCCAACCACCGTTCCTTCAGTTTCAAGAATTACCTACGACTACCGGGTGGATCTAGCATTCTGTAAAACACAGTTGCGAATGGATTTCTACTATCTACATGGCACCTATGTATGAAGGATCCATCTTCCTATAGAAGACAGTGCTGAAGAAGGTCACCTTTGGAAAGAACAGTATTAGAAAATGTCCATATTTGGTAAACAGAATGACTTACTGAAACCCTGGTTTCTCCACTGGACCTTGAGTAAATTATTTCAATGGTCACGTGCTTGCTTTCATCATCTGTGAGGCAGGCTTAACATTCCCTCCTTTGCAGGATTGCTGGGAGGATTCTAGAGGTAAAAGATGTATTTTATTGCTCTGCCTGGCAAATGGTCAACATGTAAAGTTAGGGACTATCATCCACTATTACAAGTACCCTGAGTCCTAGAGAGGGGCCCTTGAGTCTTCTTGTCCCCAGGGGCATCTCAATATGGTTGGACCGATGAGATTGGACTGTAGAACCACAGCCACTAAAAAGATGGGACCAAACTTAGGCTGGAGGAAAGTGGGTGAGGTATAGTGATTAGAAGATGTTTTGTAAAGTTGATATGATTAGCTGAGCCCGGACACAAAGACCTTTTTCTTCCTTTTACTCTTTTAAAAATAGCTGTCCCCTGTAGAATGGTGGTTGCCAGGGACAAGGAGGAAAGGGGACGAGGAATTTTTGTTTAATGAGTGCAGAGTTTCAGTTTAGAAAGATGAAAAAAAAATGTCTCATAGATGGATGATGGTGTTGGTTCCATGACAGTAGGAATGTACTTAATGTCACTGAACTGTACATCTAAAAAATAATTAAAATGATAAATTTTATGTTACTTATACCATACCACAATTTAGAAAGTTTTTTTTAATAATAATTGTCTTCTTATCCAAGGAGCAAACGCTCTCACCGGCTGCACTCAGCATCGTTGATAAGACTGCATCTCTCGAAATGTGCTGGTCCCTTCTCAGCCTCCGAGTTCCATTTCTTCTTCTTCCTTCTAGGGTTTCTCTTCTCTTCCAGCCAAGCCTCCAGATGGTATTTCAGTCACTCAGCCCAACACCTTCCTTTTCAGTCTTTCCCCCCTTCTTCCCCAGTTCACTTAAAAATAAATTGTCTTTTTTCGTAAATCCAGACAGAACACGAAGCACCCTCCCCCACCCTGTTTTACGCCGTCACTGAATTCTAAGTACACAATTATGCAGGGAATGTCTTTAGATTCACTAGCTTGAGAACTTTTAAACATTAAGCTCTGAATCAGATAACAGCTTTCATCTCAAGAACAGCTCCACGCTGTACCTATGTAAAAGCTTAACTTATTTTTTAAAAAAAAGTTACCAGGGGTATAAAAATGGCAAGGTAATAATAAAAGTGAATACAAAGCCCTTCCAAATAAAGCGTGCCTCCCCCTCCCCAAATTAAATAAGAATGTTTTCAGAGCAGCTTATTTGGCTTATTAGTTTCTGGTGCCCACCTTTGCATATGCTGCTTTAAAAATATTTTTCAAATGGCACTGGTATACTCCACCCCCCTCCCCATCTACCTATTAATAAGCTTTCACCGTGTAAAACAAGCTAGACAATTACTATGCCCTAGTTGGCTGTGGTTAAGACTTAATTGGACGGCTGTGTTCAATTCTGAGCATCATGTTTCCAGAAAGAAAAGGAAAAAAAAGTGATAAATTGGATGTAGTTCAAAGGAAAGCAAGACGATGGATGAAAGCGGCTTGGAAAATAAGACCCAGTTGGGAATGTTAAGGTAATTCTGTGCATTTGCAGCTCGGTGCAAAGATGTCTGGGAGATAATGGAGAGCTTCTGATGAGTCAATTCCACCTCAGTCTTCAAGGGCACCACCACGGGGAGGGAAAGAAGCAGCAGCTGAGTCTTCTTTAGCTCTTTCTCTTCAGCTGGAAGTACCAATACCAGGGCTGGCCTATAATAGGTGTTCAGTTAAAACTTTTTTTTTTTTTATACTGGGGATGGAACCCAGAGGCATTCTATTTCTGAGCTATACTCCCAGTCTCTTTTTATTTTGAAACAGGGTCTCACTAACTTGCTGAAACTGGCCTTGAACCTGCGATCTTCCTGTCTCAGCCTCTCAAGTACTGGGATTACAGGCGTGCACCCTCACTCCCAGCTCAGTTAGAAACATTCTTGCTGATGGGCCTCTTAGAGAAAAAAAAAAAAAAACGAACTGAGGTTGCTAAACCTGCTTGCACCGATGCTTACAATTTTCTTTTTCTCAAAAGGGTTGAAACGGTGGGTTTGATCCCCAACAACAAGAATAATTTAGGAATGGTGAAATCAATTTTCTCATTAGGCCAGTTATAGATTAAACAACTTACCCCAAGGCTCCTGTCAACCCTGCTAGCTCTGGACTCTCTGTGCTTTTAACACCATTCATCATGTCACTCAAAAATTCAGGACTCCCCAGAGCCCCCAAGGTAAAGTTCCCAATCTGGAGGTTCACTTGCGTCTGCATTCCAGCCCAAACACACCTTGAAATCTATCTACCTCTTCCTCCCTCTCCAAGTTTATCTACTGGGCCAGACTTGTCTATACATTGTGCTCTCCCCTTCTTTTAGTGCACAGAATCTCAGACAAACCCCCATTTAAATCTCAGCACCACCACTTACCGTGCATGTGACCTGAAGCTAATTGCTCACCTTCTCTGAACCGTGTTCCACCGTGTGTAAAGGGAGGGTAGCAACAGTTCCCACGCATCTTAAATAAGATCGTGGGTGTAAAGTGTCAGCACGATGCCTGACAGGTGCTACTTCTCTGCTGTCTTCCTGCCTTTGATGATACCATGCTTCTTTTCTGCTGGCTTTTTTCACCAGTTCACCAAATTCTGCCCATTCTCTGAAGGCCAACTCAAGTCTCACTTTATTGGCAAAGTTTTCCCTGAATACTATAGTCTACGGCGACTTTACCCAAGTTCTAAGAGTGTGTGACACATCCTCTGGGCTGGGTCTTTGGACACTAGATCCCATTCCCCACGGAAACATCTGCTCCCATCTCCTTAACTTGATCCTTTGGTCGGCTCGTGCACAGTGCAAAGAGACAAAATATAGAGTCCCGGTCCCCAGAGGAAGGAAGGAGAGGACGTGTTTATGTGCACTTATAGAGAGAGCACTGCCAGCTACATTTATAGAGCATGCCCCAGTGACTCTACCAGGAGCTTCCATGTATCGTTTTCCTTTTAATCAAAAAGCTAACAGCAGTGGCTCTGAACCATGACTGCACATTAGAATAGCTGAGAGAGAGAGTATTAAATATATGGTTGCCCCAGGTCTTAGCCCTACCCGATTTAAACAGAATTTCTGGTGGTGAGACTGCCGTATTTTATATAAACTCACCAAGTGATGCCCATGAGCACTCAAGAGTGGGAACTGCTATCCTGCAGTTTACTTATGGAAAACACACACACACACACACACACACACACACACACACACATACACACATGTACATGCACACACACACGTATACACACACACACCCGCAATAATCTATCCTGATAATACTATATAATCTTATAACCTTCACCTACCCCACGCTCATCTATTTTTCATTCATTCATTCATTCATCCATTCACTTAACACACACACTTTACAGTACCTTCTATGAACAAATTACTCGTAGGTGCTGAGAAAAACACAAAGATAAATCGGATGTAGATTCTGCCCATTGAGGGGCTTATGTATTAGTATGGGAGAACAATTTCATATATTTACGTATGACACAGCTATGGAATGACAAATGCCCCCCCCCAAAAAAAATGCCAGCTGCCACGATGCATCTATAGCTGGGGGGTCACAGCAGGCATCAGGAAAAGCATCAGGCTGGGGACAGTGGTCTAGGCAGGAGGAACTGTCAGAGCAAAGCATGAAGGTAGGAAAGCACTGGGCAAGCACAGGAGTGATGGGGCTGGAAAGCCCCAGTTTCATTCCCCATTCTACACCTTCTTTTCTTTTTTTGCTACTAGGGATTGAACCCAGGGGTGTTCTATTCAGGGGTGTTCTATTCAGCCTTTTTATTTTCAAACAAGGTCTTGCTAAATTGCTGAGGATGGCCTTGAACCTGTAATCCTCCCATCTCAGCCTCCCAAGTACTGGGATTACAGACATGTGCCACCACACCCAGTCCCCATTCTACACCTCTGCAAAGACAATGGAAACATCCTTCCCTCATGGCCGTCCACTTCTCACAGAACCCTTGGCTTATGCCCCTGCTGTTCTTGCAAACCAGACTCAGAACTTAAGTACTCTCCGCTGTCCTCTCTTCCCAGTGGCCATCTCTCTGAGGGACGTAGGAGGAGTAAGTCCGCCTTCTAGAAGGCCTTTCTCTCCCATTGAACACCCCCACAGTCCCATTCCCTGTCCAACAGAGCCACTTGCTAGCTGTTACACTCAGCAGGTAGAAAACACATGTGTGTGTGTATGTGGGGGGCACTGGTATTTTCAAAAGGCTCAGCAGGAAACCAGTAGGAAAGCTCCAGGGAGGCCGAGGAAGGTGGAGGCAGATAGGCATATCTGAAGAAGTGCTCACTGGTCCTCTTGAGCAGCGAATGCAGCTCCTTTAGGACACTTTTGAGGTGACCTAGAGCAACAGAATGTGCCAGAAAGTCAGACTCCAGTCCCAAACTCTGTCATTACTAGAGCGACTTCTGGTGAACCTCTTCCCGTTCAATGACTCTCAGTTTTCTATCTTTAACTGCTATCACCATTGAGGATCAGGAATAGACATTGTCTTATTTCATTCTCAAAACTATTGAGTGAAATGAGGAAACTGAGGCCAAGAGGTTAGGTCCAGGACCCCCAGAGCTGGAACTGGAACTGTTACTAAAACAGAGCTTTTCAAACTATAAAGCTATAAAAATAATAAGTTGTAACTTTTTGTGTGTATGTGTGTGTTGTGCTGGGGATTGAACCCAGGGGCATTCTACCTCTGAGCTATGCCCCTAGACCTATTTATTTTCTTTAATTTTGAAACAGGGTTTCACTAAGTTGAAGAGGGCCTTGCTAAATTGCTGAGGCTGACCTCGAACCCGCAATTCTCCTGTCTCAGCCTCCCAAGTATTGGGACTACCAGCACACGCCATCCCGCCCAATTACTAAGTAACATTTTTATAATACAAAGAATTAAATGGAATGAATTGAAATGAATTAGAATAGAAAAATCAAATGCAATTAAGTATTGTCTTGTGAATGTTTATTTCAGTTACATATATGCATATGTTTTAAATATAATATATATTTTCATCTTATGCATATGTGTATGTACACTTCTGTGTCCACTGGAACGAGTGTGTGTGTGTGTGTGTGTGTGTGTGTGTGTGTGTGTGTTTTATGTATTTATTTCTGGAAGTTGAGGGCACAGGACCTTCTAGACCCAGAGACCTCCTCATCCTGCTGTATGTAGCACTGTGGTCCCAGTCCAGGGACCCATGAAGACCTGTGTCTGGTGGTGAAGCTGCCGTGCAGGGGTGGTACTGCTGGAATCTCTCTGGAAGGGGTGGGTCCTCTGGGATCCCCGCTCCAGCTGGAAAACTGAATTGCCATCTGGTAAATCACAAGACGATGTTTGTTCTTGCCAGACGCACCCTATCAGTATGGAAGATACAGACAGTCTTCAACACATGAAGAGGTTAGGTTGCCAAAAGTGCCTTTGTAACTCAGATGTTTGGAGTCTGGGACACATCACTCCTTAGAAACAAGAATATAAATGGAGGCTAGGTTTCCATGTTTTGAAACTCAGAGGGTGTGTGACATGCTGTGTATTTTGCGTGGTGAGCTGGGTAAGAACTGAGGAAGAGCACATTTGCTCACTGTGGGAACTTGAGCATGAGTCTCTTACACTTCTTGAGTCCCAGTTTCCTCATTTTCAAAGGGGGTCGTGTTACAGTTTGGATCCGGAATGTCCCCAAAGGCTCATGTGTTGAAGGCCTGGTCTCCAGCCTGTGGTGTTGTTGGGAGGTGGCAGAAACTTTAAGAGGTAGGGCCCAGTGAAAGTCACAGGAGTGTGCCCTTGAAGGGGTTAGGGGACCCACCACTGCTTCTTCTCTCCTTTTGCTTCCTGGCTGCCATGAAGTGACCATCCTCCTCTGCCACACACTTCCCGCCATGACGTTCTGCCTCATCGCAGACTCAAAAACAACACAGCCAGCTCACCATAGATTAAAACCTCTCCAACCATGAACAAAAATAAATATTTCCTCCCTTTTAGTTAATTCTCTCAGATATTTTGTCATAGCAATGGAAATCTAACACAGGTCACCAAGGGTCACCTTTCATAACAGTGTTGGTATCCTTGTGAGGTGTGTGTATGGACAGTCTGATATTAGGTCACTGTGACTGTGATTATCACTAAATCATGATGGTGAAACTACCTGCGGTCTTGAGCACAGGACGGAAGCACCCTGAGCCTCAGTTTCCATCTGTGTAAGAGTGTAATGACAATATTCACCTCACAGTGTTATTATAAACTTAAACGAGATCATGTATATGAAGGACTTAAGACAAAGCCTAACAGAATCGAGCATTCAATAAATGGGGGAAGGGAGTCTTTGCCATCTCAGGAATGCCAGGCCATAGCTATGTACACTTTCTGAGTTGACCTAATTCAACCCTATTAATACTCCTACACACCAGGAAAAAATTAAAGTCAATAAGTATTATGTTCTGGACACCTGTGTCCTCTCAAAATTAAGATGTTGAACATAATCACCAAGGTGATATTAAAATGTGGGGATTTTGTGAGGTAACCGGGTCCTGAGGGAAGACCTCTTATGAATGGCATTAGTGCCCTTAGGAAAGAGACCCCAGAGGGCTAGGCAGCATCTGAGGACACAGTGAGATGGCACCGCTTGTGAAGCAGAAAGCCAGCCTTCACTAGACTCTACCGGATCTGCTGGTGCCTCGATCTTGGACTCCCCAGTCTCAAGAACCTTGAGAAATAAATTTTGGTTGTTCATCAATGACCCATTTTATGGTATTTTCTATAGCAGCCCAAACTAAGTAAGATAATGAGTATTTAACAAACATCTCCTCAAGTTGAATTCTATGATTGGTGCCTCATGACATAAATAAGAGGTATGTCCGAAGGTCCCTTAAGCTAAGAATGTGGTCTGGAAGTGTTGCTAAGGTTTGCATTTCAGTAGAATCAGAGAACATGCCAAAGACATTAAAGAAGCCAAAGAAAGAGAGAGCCAGGGACATGTTCCCAGCAGATAGTGTGGCCCACCAGTCCAGCTGCACTGCATCCCCACTAGAGAGAGAGTGATACAGATGAGAAAATGATGGTGATAACATTTAACCTTCACCCATCATTAATAGTCCTCGGGGAAAATCTTCGACCAGACGGTCTGCAGAGCAACTGTCCACTGGCCAGTGGCTGAACTTGGCAAAGGAGGGGGAGACTGGTTGCCGTAATAACAAATTTCCATGTAAGGTCTCGAGTTTCACACAATCTTTACAATACTTAAGATGATCTCTCTGGGGAAGGTGAAAAGAATTATAATTACATCTGTGAAAAAGTCTTGAGAAGGGGAAAAAAATCCTGCCATATGGTGTGTGGAAAATGTTTTGGAACTGAATAAATAACATGGCGGGTGTTTCCCCCCCCCACCCTTTTTTTGTTTATACATCCACGTTATGCAGGCTGACTAGTGAACATGGATCCGTTTTTCTTTTGGAATAGAAATGCACCGGGTAATTTAATTTTATGACCATTAATAATACGGGTCTCTCTCACTGCAAGCAAAGACATTTACAAACTTATAATCAGATTTTGTGATTTGGGTGTAAACCAATCATCCGCGGGAGGCTGGAAGATATTTCCATCCAGCTTTCTCATTGCGGAGAGATTGCGTGAAATACAAACGGGCATCGAGTAAAAGGTTCAGGTCCTCAGAGGGAAGTAGGGAAAGGGCCCACAGGTTTCAAATGATGCTCCATACCCAATAAGGAATTTGAAAGAGCCAAGAGGCCAGTGTTAGTAAGTGTTAACCACCCAATGAGCTCTAGACTCAGTCCAAATATGTTGTCTTTGAAACTGTGCTGTAGACAGTTGACAGAGGAGGAAGCCAATGTCCAGAGAAGTGAATGAAGAGAAGCAAACATCAAGAGAAGTGAATGAAGAGATTGCAATGTTTGCACAGCTAGCCAGTAGCAGAGTTTGCACAGCTACCCAGTACCCAGATTTGACGCTCACCTGGCCCACTGCCAACTTTAACTAACACCCCCCCACACACACACACTCCTCTGAACAACCTATACAGAGAAACCAACTCAGAAAGAATATTGCCATGTAAGCATTGACAGTACAAGACAAACTGAGCCAGGAGCTGTGAAGAAGGCACTGGAATCATACGATAAGATTCTAAATAGAGGGCTTTTACAAATGTATTATTAATGAGTGATACCTATTAAGGGACTGGGATACCCAGTGTTTTATAACTCATTGCCTTATTTAATCCTCACAGCAATCCATTGAGAGAGAGACACACACACGCTGCCATTCAGTTCTGCTTAAAGAAGAAGAAACCAAAATTCAGAGAAGTTAAGCAAGGTAACCATGCTCACAGAGACAGTAAATAATGGTGATAGGTTTCGAAGTCACATCTATTTAACTCCAGAGCTTAACTTTATAGCATCTCAATGCATCACTGCAGATGGGTGAGTGAGAGGAGAGACAGAACTTAAAATCTACTTTTGCAGAGAATGGTTAAAATGTCTCAAGAGGTAAGGAATTTCTTATGATTATTGAAAAATCTCCATTTGGCTGGATGGTAGGAGGCCACCTTGAGTAGATTATTTCATTCAACAAAAGCTTATTGAGAATCCTCCATGTCCTGTACATCATCCTATATCTGGGGATATAGAGATGGACAAGATGCAGTTATCGCCATGGGTGTATCTGCTGTCCAAGTGGCGGAGAGATTGTAAGTTTGTCTGAGGGTAGAGACCTAGCATGTAATAGGAACTCAATAAATAGCATGTGAAATAAATGTCAATGTGAACAACAGTCTATCAAGTACCAGACACTGTTATAGGTGTTGGGATGGGGTAGTAAATAAAACAACAAAAATACTTGCCCTGTTAAAGCATACATTCTAATGAAAATAAAGTATAGTAGGAGGATGGAGAGCTATGGGTAGGGTTAATGAGGATGGTCAAGATGAACTTCACTGAGGTACCATTTGGATAAAGAAGCAATGATCAAACTTGAAAGATTGCAAAAATAAGAGGGCTTCTTAGTGAACAATTTAAAATGATGCTTTAGGGATCTGAAGAAAGAGTGTGTTAGAAACGTGTGAAGCCCAACAGAGTACTCTTTCTTTGCTTGGAGGACAGCTGAAATCAAACCCATCAAGGAGTTCAACCTGGGGTCTTTGAGTGTTGTAGGCAGAGTGGATCAGGGAGAAAACGACAAGGTCTGGGTTGCCTATCACTGTCCCCTTCTTGTCAGGATAGACAGATATGACCCATGTTACAGTTCACGATACCATATACCATCCCTAACCTGGTCTCCAGTGTCTGACCCTACTTTTTTTTTTCTTCTTTTTCTTGTGTGTGTGTGTGGTACTGGGGATTGAACTAGGGCATTTTATCTCTGAGCAACACCCCCAACCCTTTTTATTTATTTGTTTATTTTGAAATAAGGTGTCATTAAGTTGCTGAGGTCCTCAATAGTTGCGGAGGCTGTCCTCAAACCTGCAATCCTCCTGTCTTAGCCTCTCAAGTAATGGGATCACAGGTGGGCTCTACCTCACTCAGCTCTGACCTTACTTCCGAACCTAGTCCAGTCATAGAGACTTTCCATGCCCTGGGAGCCGATCAATGAGCAGCTGATAGGGGCAAAGAGCATCCTCCCCTGGGATCCTGGGAGCCCCACTGATAATGAGCCCAGCACCTGCCCGGGGGAGACCATGACTTTCAGCAAGATCAGTGCAAAGCCAAGAAGACGAGCGCATGAGGACAGGACAATTGGCCTTCATTCTGGCACCATCTTATCTCTTTTTTGCTGATTTTCTTTGGCATATTATCTTGCCTTGTCTATTTCAATTTATCTCATCTTATCTTACCTTATCATTTCCTTATATTATATCCATTCTCCCTAACTAGACCTTATCTACTCTATGATCCTTAGCGCAAAGACCTTGGTCTAAGAGTTTCCCTCTTCCTGGAACACATTCTTCCTCCTCCTCCTCATTATTATTATTATTTTATTATTATTATTATTATTATTATTATTATTATTGAACCAACAGGCATTCTACGTCTAGGCTACACCCCCAGCCCTATTTTAGTTTTTATTTTGAAACAGGGTCTTTCTAAGTTGCTCAGGCTGGCCTCGAACTTGCTATTCTCCTTACTCAGCTCCCAATTACTGGGATTATCAGTGTGTGCCTCCCCACCCAGCTTAATCTTGGGGAAAAAAATCAATTTGCTATCTGACTCACTTCAAGCTGCCTACTCTAAGAAGGCTACCTGGATTAACAAACTTCCAAGGCAACGTTATGTACCTTTAGATTTATTTAGTTTTACGGATCCAATATGGACCAGATAGTGAAGGTTACACATTTATCTGTGTCTCACAGCCACCCCACTCCCCCACTAGAAGCTCATTGCATCCAGGGGTCCTGTCTTTCTCAGCTCAATGACTGAGCCTTTAATCCAGATCCTAGAGCATGTGCAGACCCATGGGGTATTACAAATTGAACTAAATTGAGGGCACAGCATGGCTCTTATCTCAGCACACAGCGAGGGTGTGGCACAGTCCTCAGACGTGAGCTGACTCAGGTTGTATCCTTGGGTGCTTGCTCTGAGACCCCTGGCACCCAACCCCAGGCTGCTGTACTAGGCCTCCATCTGCCAGCCCAGGTATAAAGGGCAGGAAGACACAGAAGTGGAGAGAGGCCATGGCTGCCACAGAACTCCTGTACATCAGAAGTGGATGCTCCCAGGCAGATAGCCATGGGCTCTTCCAGCCCACAGAAATGCTTCATTTTGTCTCCACACACTTAAAAGAATTGTTTTGATCCATTGTCAGCCCTTAAAAGTGGGGAGTTTTTCACGACACTCCAGATTTCTATTTTCTCTTGGAAAAGCAGATCTAGCAACGCTTGGCCTGCATCCCCACCCATATGTTTCCAGTCTGGTACTGCAGGCATTCGCATTTATAACCCCACATAAAGAAGTGCATATATTATGTGTTATTATTTATTTACTATTTATGCATTAGAGGAACAAGTAGTTTGTTAAAACGGTCCTTGTTTTTCCTGGAGGATTTCCCTGAGTCATTGATTTTCCAGCACTTGGTATATTTCTTTTTTTTTAATTTCTTTTTTTTATTGGCGCATTGTCATCATGCATGATGACGAAATTCAGGGTGATAGAGGCGTACATGCACACAGCACTCATTGAGTCCTCCCCCAGTTCCCACCCCACTCCTCCCTCCCCACCTTCCTGTGCATGACACTGTGATTGGCATTGATATATTTGTGTATTTTGAAAGTACAAAGGAGAAGTTCCGAAAACTATTTACCGACTTCTTTAGGTCTTCTATCTAGAAACCTCAGACACTGTGTGGCGCTTGCTCTGACATTTGGGGGGAGGGGAGCTCTTCGCTTCCTTTCTCTCAGGAAGCTAGTCCAGGTCAAGGAATGTGTTTACATATCACAGAATAAGGGAACTTGGGCCAGAGCATGGGGTTCTAAGCTCACCACTCCCGTTAACCCCCAGGAGCTGCTGGGTAAGTGCATTAACCTCATGCCTTAGTTGGAAAAGTGAGGCATTGATAAGGGGTTTTGATTTGATCCTAGGTTTGACAGGAAGCCACTGGAGGTTTTAAATACACAAAGGACATTAGCAGCTTTAGGTTTTAAATAATCCCTGTGGCTGCTATATGGAGAATGGATATGGGGGACTAGGGGTCCGCAGAGTGGAAAAGGGAGACCAGTTTGGAGGTAGCTGAAGTTACCCTGGTAAGAGACGGCAAGGGTGTGTTGGGAACTAAGTGCTGCTGTAACAAGTTAATATAAACTTAGTGGCTTAAAATAAGACAAATTTATGATATTATGACTCTGGAGGTCAGAAGTGTGATGTGGATCTCACTGGGCTAAAATAAAGTTATGAATCAGGCTGAATTGTTTCTAGAAGCCTGAGGGGACCTCCCCTTCCCACTCCCTAGCCTCCAGAAGCCGCTCATCTTCCTGGGCTCCTGACCTCATCTTTCATTTTCAAATCCAGAAATATAGTATCTTTCTATCTCTCTCTCTCTGACTCCAACCCTCCTTCCTCCCTCTTATAAGGACTCATCTGAGTACTTAGAGCCCAAATGGATAATTAGGGATAATCTTCCCATCTCAAGATTTTTATCTTCATCACACCTGCAAAAATCCTTTGGCCCCATAGGATAATATATGCATAGGTTCTAGAGCATAGACATCCTTGGAGGAGGGGTGATTATTCTTCCCACCTTAGATAGAGACAATGAAGATTGAAAGGACAAAAATGTATCTCTCTTGGAGGTATATCCCCCATATGCTCTAGATTCCAAACACTTTTCCAGAATGTCTCTTCCAAAAATTCCAAGTGAGAAGATTAGTCATTCAATGGCACAAGCAAACAGAAGAAAAATGAAACTGTATGTATACATGTGTATGTGTGTGTATATAAATGCATATGTGCAGACACACATATGCACATATAGTTCAATTATATATGCATATATCTTTATGTGCACATGCATGCCTTACAGGTATGATTGTTTCACGTCATTTTCACATCAACTATAGCACGTTGCCACACTGTGATTCCCAGAAGATGCCAGGCCTTAGGAAAGTTTAGCTACTTGCCCCCCCAAAAATACCACTAGTAGTGATAGAGCAGATTGGTCTGCCTGATTTTGAGCCCTGCTTATGATAACTCTACAATACTCCACCAGCCAGTCATTTCTTAGCTATAAGTGCAAAGTAGACATACTTTTTAAGCTAGCTACTGGCATGATTAGCATGATTTATTTCTTTCAGATTTCAGTCCTATTGCAACCCTTTTAATGAATAAAATAAGTCTCTGATTGTATACAACACTCTTATTTCCGTTATTTAATTTGATATCTAGGTAAGAATTTTACCCCCATTTCAGAGATATAGATATTGAGCTTCAGATGGGTTGAAAATTTGTCCAAGACAAAATCAAATGGGATTCTGTATATCAAGAACAGGTCTTCTGAATCCAAGCTCATTTCAGTTTTGTAAGATACATTAAGATAATCTAGATCAATTTCTTTAATCCACTAAAAGGAAACTGAGATCCAGATGGGAAGTGACTAGTTCAAGTACACACAATGAGCCAGCATAATGGCTGTATTAGTCTGTTTTCTGTTGCTATAATGAAATGCCCGAGGCAAGATAATTTATAAAGAAAAGAGGTTTATTTGGCCCAGTTCTGGAGGTTTGATTGCATGGCATGAGCATCTGTTTGGCTCTGGCAAGGCCCCATGGCAGATGGCATCACAATGGCTGGAGCATGTGCAAGAGGAAGAAATCACATGGTGAGACAGGAAACCAGAACGTGATGCAGGGATGAGGCTTCTTCTTTTACAACAACCTCTTGCAAGAACTAATCAGGGACCCACGAGAACTATCCGCATTCTTTCTGAGGGCAGCACCTTCAATGACCCCCACCCCAGGTCCAATGTCACATAGCTCCCACCACATCTCAACATTCCCACGCCGGGGACCAAGCTTCTAACACACGAACTCCTGGGGGAGAAGCTCAAACCATATCCAGACCTAGCTAAAAGGACAGACATGGGCATTAGACAGAATTATGCTCAAATCCCAACTTTTCACTTACTTGATGATACCCTTCAGAGGCTCTCTGAAACTATTTTATTAAAGCGTACAGTTTGCTCATTTGACAAATGGAGATAATAATACTGTGCGCAGATTTGGGGGAAGGTTTAAGTCAAGATTAAAAGTGTCTGTTATCTAGTGAATGGTGGCTTTGAGTGGCACAACTGAACCCAGAGCCCCGGACTCTGGTCCCCTAATCTGATGTGTGTTCCAGTAAGACTCCAGGTCTCTGCACATTTGGGTAGTATTTACATATGTATAATGACATGCTGTAATTCACAGAGCATGCTCTAAGTCTAAACAGAATGATTTCTGAAGCAGATTAATCATACCAACAATATTCTCTTCGAGTTTCAATAACCTTAGGCAATCTCTTCTTGTTTTAACAGATGGGGCACAGGTCATCCTTTTGCAAGCCCAAGTCTCATGATACCATCGTTCAAGTCAGGGTAGATTCGGCAGTTACAAGTTTTATAAGGCTGAAAGAAATTGGTTACCTTTGGTGTGCCCATGATACAGGCAAATGCTGATGTCTCTTTTTTTTATAAAGTTTTCAGAAAAAGAGAAAGCCTCATGTTTGAATGTTTTATTATTCATATTAAGCTCTCTAAACTGCCCAGCAGTTCTTGTTTCATTTAAGAAACCTTAAATTTGAGACATAAACTTCTTGACAGTGTGGGGCCCTTTAAAGGTGATATATGCTCTGACAGCAGAGAAATAAGGCCAGTCGAGTGTTCTAACCACAGGATGGTAAAAGTCATGGTCAGGTTAGAAGAATCAATTAGAGTGGGAACGAGGCTGTGTAAATTTCAGCACTCGAACGGCAAAATATGAAGACAGGGCTGAATTTAAAGCCTGGCCTGATGTGATTGTATTTCATGTCCTGATTGGCAAGACAACTCTAAATGGGGTATTAAATTGGATTTAAAAAGAAAAAAAAATAGTTTTCTTCCTTTTTAAAACAATACAAAGGAAGAAAAAATAGACCCAAGGAAGGGTAACAACAAATTTGAGGATTTATATGGGTATTTGAGAAAAGACAGAAAGCCTGGGGAAAAAAATGTATTTGAAGTCAGAATTCTGGAAGGGAGACTTTACGTCTCTGTCTGCATCAGCTGAAAGGGCTAAATTTACAGCAGGCACGTGACTGCCTGGCTGGCTGGGTCCTGGCCCCGGCCTGGTGCAGCCAGCTCTGTGAGGCTGTGAGTATGCACTGCTGTGTGTTACATCAGCTGCAGATCTGATATTTATACGCAAACAACAGCTTTGGGATCTTAAAATAGATGCCCAAGGGTGTCCGTGATGCTCAGCGCATCTGACAGTGCAGTTCATAGAGGCAGAGCAGCAAGCCAGAGAAGGGAATGGGCCCTGGAATCCCTACATCCCAGTCCCAGCTCAGAAACTTTCCAGCTGAGGCACATAGCAAACCTTGCTGGGACTCAGTTATGTCATCCATAAAATGGAAGCTACAAATTGGGCCTAATTTGTAGGATAACAATTAAGATTAAATTATATTGAAACAGGCATGGTGGCACAAACCTGTGATCCCAGTACTTGGGAGGCTGAGACAGGAGAATCACAGGTTGGAGGCCAGCACAGAGCAGCTTAGTGAGACCCTATTTCAAATTAAAAACATAAAAGGAGCTGGGGGTGTACCTCGGCAGTATAGTGCCCCTAGATTCAACTCCTAGTATCCTACATGTGAACATGCCTGCATACACACACACAAACACCATATATAAATATATAGATATGATAGATAGATAGATAGATAGATAGATGTAGATATAGATAGATATATATAGATATACATACATACACACACATACATACATATACACACATACATATCAGCCAGTTGATACACTTCCTGGTTCATAACAAGCATCTGAAAAATGTTGACTATTATCATAGTATTATTATTCCTCAATATAGCAAGAATTGATGGCTGTGAAGAGAAGGGAAGGTTACAGCATGTTTCATCTCCAAACTCCTTCCTGGCCATGCCCATCATTCCCTGCATCCAAACCGTTATCTTCAGGACTAACTTCCCTTCTATCTTCTTCTTAAACCACCTCTGAGCAGCCTGCAGTGATGTCCAGACCAAACCAAGTGGGAGATGTTGAAGTAGTGGCAAGACTGCTCCTAGACGTGAAGGCTGAATACCTGCCTGGAGCCTTAGAAACCGTTTGAGGGAATGAAGATGTCACTGGGCTTCCTTGGACCTCAGTCTTTTCATCTTCGAAGTGGAAGCAGGACTCCATCCTCTCTGCCTTGCAAGCATAGTTGGAGGATCAAGTAACTCAAGAGGATGGAGCAGTGCCCTTCACTGTCAACACGTTAGCATTGCAACCATCTCAGAAACCCACTTTGATCATGTCTCCCATTTAGACACACTCATGAATAAAAACATGCCCTCATAACTATTTTAATCTAATTCTCCCACTGCAAATTATCCATTCTCTGCTTTGCACTTTGGGGAAAAAAAAGTGAAGGGCAAAGAATAAGATAGGTGGCTCAGAACAGTGGAAGAGCAAAGCCGGAGGAACATCAGCAGAACACATGCCCATGGTCTCCATCCCCAGGTAGACTCCGCCCAGTTTAAATAGCACTCCATTTCACTGAGCCTAGACAGACCTTCAGAATCCTTCTTAACAGTGTTCCTGTTATAGTTAGATATAAAATGTCCCCTAAAGAGCTCATTTATTAATGTTTGGAGCTGATATAATTGAATCCTGAGGGTTGTAATCCCATTACGATGGATTGATGGCCCAGGTCGGTAGGGTGTGGCTGGAGGGGGTGGATCCCTGGGGATGGGGCCTTGGAGATTATATATGGTTCCTCCTCCCCCCTGCTCCCTCTTTTGCTTCCGGCCTCCATGATGTGAGGAGCGCAGCCCATGTGCTCTCCCTCTCTCCGCCTCCCACCACCATGCCCTGAGATCTGAGCTCCCTGGCCTCACAAGGACTGAACCCAAAACCGTAAGAAAATCAATCTTCTTTCCTCTATGATATGTGGCCAATCTTTTAGATTATAGCTGCAAGAATGCTGACCAGAACAACTCCAAAGAAACACTACTATTAATGCCCAAAACCTCCCACCACCATCAGATGAAAGACCCATTTAAATATACCAAGAAGGAAAACAAACAGGACATAATTCCCAGCTCTTGGAATCAGACTTGGTTTCTAGTCAGTCACAGCACTTATTAACTGGACAATTACTGTGAGTGTCTTTATCTGTAGAATGGGACATAAATGTCCACTTCATGGGAAAGCTGGAATGTTTCAACTAGAAATCTCTGGCAAAGGGCAAAAACAATCACTGTTAGCTAGTATTATTCTCACTAATAATTTGCTTTCCCTTGTCTGATGTTCTCTGTGAAGTTTTCTCCCCATCTTCCTTCCAAAAGCAAACAATCAAAAAATAAAATGTACCCAGAATCATCTTTGAGAATCATGGGTTTTAAAGCTAGACAGCCCATTACTATCTAGTGATTACTATTAGTGCTTTTGCTTAATTATATAACACTGGGTCAAATGTTCCACCTCTCTTAGCCTCAGTTTCGTTATTTATAAAAGGGGAAAATGCTTTAGGACATGGGAAGGATAAAATGGGTAGGGTAATGTACTTGGCCCACAGTGGGCTCAGAATCAATGTCCAAATATTAATTGGAAAAGAATAAAAGAATGAGTGGATACGGAGCATAAAAGGATCAACGCGAATCCACTGGCCATGACAGAGGAAGCGTTTTCATGAGAAGGTTAAAATGGAATCAAATGTCGGGGGCAGATTAAACTTTCTTACTTTCACTCTCTCTCCTCTTGTCAGATTTGTTTCCACAGGATTTCATCTGCATAATGGAATTTGTTGATTGTGAATGGATGTTGTAATGTGCATGGGAGCGTTCTTCGGAGGATAAACAGCTGAAGGTTATTTATGTGTCATTTATGGGACCATCTTCCCTGATTTCTCATTATCTCAGCTCTGCCACAGAATCCCACATTTCAGTCACCCGCGTTTCCCCTTCCATCTCAACATGATGTGCTCTGTGACCTGAATGTTCTAGAAACTAAAGGGAATGCTGCGTACTCCATACCTTTTCTTGGAGATTGATTCCCAGTGCTCATTCATCTAATACAGGTACTGATAAGTCCTGCAATTTAAAAAAAAAGGTATTTAGCACAAGTAATGCTCCAACGTATCTGACCACAACAACTTTTTCAGGTCAATACCTTCTTAACATCCTGCATAATTATTATTTGGAAAAGCTATTATATTGAATTGCCTCAAATGACCAATGAAGAAAAAATTAAAATCTGAATATTCACTATGACTGTCAGGCATTGATGACAGAAGACATGAAACACGGAGTCACTCAGAAACTCTCTTGCTTCCTTCTGCAGATCTGTGTCTTCTAAAAGAGAAATTAAAGTCCTAACACCCAGTACCTTTGAATGTAACCTAATTTGAAAGTGGGGTTTTTGCCAATGTCCTCAAGTTAAGATGAGGACACTGGATTAGGATGAACCGTCAATCGGATAACTGGTATACTTATAAGAAGAGAGAGAGAGCCTTGGCGTCACACAGAGCAGACACAGGGAAGAAGACCCCTGTAAGGACAGAGCAGAGACTGGAATGATGCTGCCACAAATCATGGCCTACTGCAGATGGCTGACAACCACCAGAAGCCAGAAAAGGAGAAGGGTCTTCCCATAGGAGCCGATAATTTGACTGCAGAGCACTGGCCTCCAGAACTGGGAGGGAAGAAAGTCCTGGTGTTTTGATGCACGCGGTTGGTAGTACTTTGTTAAGGCAGCCCTAAAAAATGAATACATTTGGCTACCAGACTTTTCTCCTACAGTACTGGCTGCTCCTTCTCAGTATCGTTTCTGGGTTGCTATTTACCTCCTTTACATTGAGAGCTGGAGGAACCCAGGGACAAGACCTTGAACCCTTTCTTACCTCGACTGTAGCATAGCTGCCGCACAGCAATCACAGCCAGGACTTGACTTCAATAAATCTATGTGTTGTTGGATACTCGTTGTACATTTCAGCTATGCCTACTGTGTCCTGAATGTAACCCTTGATCCTAACCTTAAAAACACAACAACTCTGCTCCCCATCTGACATTCTCCATCTCAGGAAGGAACAGTTGCTTTTCCCCAGTTGCTTAGGTCAAATGCCTAGAAGTTATCGTAGAGTCCTCTTATTTCCCCAGGACCCCACACCATTCCACTAGCAATTCCCATTGAACCCACCTCTGAAGCCCGTCCAGAATTAATTGCTCTCACCACGCACTCTCTTCTACACCTGTGGCCCGGGTCCCATCACTTCACATACACGGATGCACCACAGTAGCCTCCAACCTGGTCTCTTTGCTTCTCTTCTTAGCTTTTACTATCTGTTTTTTTTTTTTTTTTTTTTTTGTGGTACTGGGGATTGAACCCAGGGGCATTCTACCTCCGAGCTATACCCCCAGCCCTATTTTTTATTCTTTATTTTGAAACAGTGTCTCACTAAGTTGCGGAGGGCCTCACTAAGTAGCTGAGGCTGGCCACAAACCCGGATCCTCCAGTCTCAGCCTCCCAAGTACTGGGATTACAAGCGTGCGCCACCACACCCAGCTACTACTATCTGTTCTCGACACAGGAACTAGAGTCATCGCATTAAAGCATAAGTCTATCCATACTCTTCCCATGTTAGGGACACTCCAAAGGCTGCAGTTTACCTCTCTGTAGAACAAAATCCTAAGTCCTTACCTCCACCCATCAGTCTGATGCCTGGTCTTCCCTTTCCTCCCCTCCCTCAGCACCAGCTACACTGACTTTCTTGAAATGCTAATGAGCAAGCATGTCGCACCTTGGGGACTTCACCTGTGCTGTGTCCTCAGCCTAGAGTGCCCTGATACCCACGTGCATATTCCCTTGTTTCAACCACTCCCAAATAGCATCCCTTCATAAAGACCTTCCTACCCTGTGGGAAATGCAACCCTCCCAACGCATTCTACTCCATGGTCCCAACTTCCTATTGGATGTCGCATGGTGTGTGTGTATGTGTATTAGAATGTGCACCTCAGAAGTGCAGAAGGAGACTTTGATCATCATGTCCAGTGCTGAGTTCTCAGTCCTAGTCACAGTGTCTGGTTCATAGTAGGTGCTTAAAAATAGTAATTGGCCGGGCATAGTGGCGCACGCTTGTATTCCCAGTACTTGGGAGGCTGAGACTGGAGGATCCAGGTTCACAGCCAGCCTCAGCTACTTAGTGAGGCCCTCTGCAACTTAGTGAGACCATGTTTCAAAATAAAGAATAAAAAATAGGCTGGAGGTATAGCTCAGAGATAGAATGTCCCCAGGTTCAATACCCAGTACCTCAAAAAAATTATATTTGATTAATTCTTTCCAGTGGAATTGCAGAGTAGGGGGAACACATCTGAAACACAACATGATTTAAACATTCTCAATTTGAGCCATAAATACTCAGAATAAAACAAGGCAGCTCTCTGACAATGATTTCCTCCCAAACAGAAATGAAATCTTCCTGGACTATGAGACTATGAGACCTATCTCTTAGTTTGTGGGGAAAATCACAATTTCTAAAGCCACTTCCTATATAAATCATTTAAATCTTCTTTACCTTGTTTTTCACCTATAAAATGTGGATGAAAATTTTTGTAAGTCCACAAGAAAATATTTCTGAATTAGTGTACAAGTATCACATACTTTATAGAATTTTTTTCAAAAAAGAATCCATTAATTTTCATACTTTTTCAAAGCAGGCTTTTACATGAAACTCTTATAACCACCTTGTAATAATAACCAAGTGTTTCCTGCACACTAGGGGCTTTGGGGAAATTCTCTTATTTAAACTCAGGAGGAAGGTAGTATCATGAATCCCATTTTGCAGATGGGGAAAACTGAGGCTAGGGACACTAAGTAACTTTCTCAAAGGCTTATGGCTACTAAATGATGAAGCAAGAATTCTAACCCAGGCTTTTTGATGATTTCACAGCTCACTCTCCGGACCAACATTCTACTCTACAAAGTTACATGATCAATGTTGTATATTATTCCTTCTATTTTACAGAATAATAAATATCAGGCTCAGCCAAGATAAAGGGGTCACCCAAGGTCATAGAGCAAAGTCAGCCCTCACCCCAGTCTCCTGTTTGTACTTCAAGAAGGACCTGTTAGTAATAAAAGATACCCTACAGGAGCAGCTTCTGTGTGTCAGGGGAAGCATACAATGAAAAAGACATTCCAGGACCACACGAGGACCAGGGTTATATGCATATCAGAGCTAAGGCCCAGAGAAGGAAATTAACCTGCCTAAGGTCACGCAGAGTTAGCTCCTGGACCAACATCAACCAATTTTCCTATATCACCTAGATGCCTTCAATATGTGAAATAAGCTACCAGGATGCACACATGTAATGTCTAAAACCACTACAACTGATGGGATAAATTGTGTTGTGTTTATATGTATTCATGAATGCAGTTCAGGGGAGTGGAGGGGTGTGTTTTGTGCCTTGGTTTTTTTGTTTTGTTTTATTATTATTTGGTGGCTATTTTGGTAACAACTTTTGGAGATTAAGTCCAATTAGGAAACAGATGGCACCAAAATATTGTCAAACATATCAGATCAGCAGCAAATCACTGACTTAATTATGCAAATAATTAAAATGTATATTTACACCTGATCGTCCAAACAAGGGTGAAAAGTCTGATTTCAGGGATGGATATAAGCATGGGCAAAGAGTCAAGTTGGAAGTCAGTCGTGTGCAAATGTCTGCTTGGGTACCTCTTCCACATCCTCCCTCGGAGAGCACTGAGAAGACAGAATTAAGAAGCAAAGGACAAGGGGAAAAGGTCCTCTGCACATACCAGGATTGTGAGGCTGGGCTTCACAAGGCAGCCTTCAGAAGGGGATACATGAAACCTTCATATCTATGGCTTTACTTTTGACTTTCTTCATCCAAGAGCATTTGAATGGTCCTTGTTTCCCATAGACTTTTGCTCCTATTCCAAATGCATCATCATATTCGCCTATCATTGCAGCCTTACTTTAAAAAAATGGTACTGGGGATTGAACCCAAGGGTATTCTACCTCTGAGCTATGACCCCAGCCCTTCTTATTTTCTTTATTATAAAACAGGTTCTCACTAAGTTGCTGAGGGTCTTGCTAAGTTCCTGAGGTTGGCCTCAAACCTGCAATCCTTCCATCGTAGCCTTCAAAGTACTGGGATTACAGGCCACCATGCCGGGAATACAGCTCTACTTTCACCTACTTCTACCCATCCTCCCACTTTACAAAAAGAATGACTCACTGGGGCTGAGGATGTAGCTCAGATGTGGAGCATTTACCTAGCATGTGCAAGGTCCTGGGTTCAATCCCCAGAACTGCAAAAAAAAAAAAAAACTCATATGATAAGAGTCACAATCACAGGTTTTGAGGGAAGATCTGTGTTCAAGTATTGGCCTTGTCACCTGATCCAATTTTACTATCTATAAAGTGGGGATACTAATAATTCAGAAAAGTATCAAGTATTTCCTATGAGCTCAGTTTTGTGCCATGTACTTTGTATACATGACACTGCTCACATCTTACAATAGCTCCATGTAATTGTCCCCATTTCATAGGGAAGGAAACTGATGTTTCCAGACAGCAAGTGACTTGCCAGGACTAGCTCAGAAAGATTTGCCTGTTTTGTTATACAAAAGCTAAAGTAATAGTCACTTAAATGCAAAAGAAGTTCCTTTCCCTTTGGTAAATCTAGGCAGTCCAGAGCATTCTCCGCAGCTCCATGATCATCAGGGGGTCTAGCTCTTTCTATTTTGTTCCCAGATTTTCAACACAAAACTTTATTTTTTTGGTACCGAGGATTGAGCCCAGGGCATTCTACCTCTGAGCTACACCCCAGCTCTATTTTTTATTCTTTATTTTGAAACAGGGTCTCACTAAGTTGCAGAGGGCCTCACTAAGTAGCTGAGGCTGGCCACGAACCTGCGATCCTCTGGTCTCAGCCTCCCAAGTACTGGGATTACAAGCATACACCACCATGCCCGGCTCAAGACACAGCTTCTAAATCATGGCCCCAGGTGGCCACTTCGGCTGCCGCCATGACATTCACATTGCCAGCATTAGGAAGGCGGGGAAGGAAGGAGAATGGCATCCCCCTCACCTTGAAGACAAGTCTCAGAAGGTGCACACATCACCTCAGCTTACTTCCCATTGGCCAAACACAGTCACATGTCGTGCCCAACTTCAAAGATTGTTGGGAAATGGAGTCCTTATTTTGGGTAGGCTTGTGTCCAGCAGTGGGAACCAGCCTTCAAGATGTCCTCCGAGGATCTTCACTCTCTGATATTTATGACCTTGACTTTGTGGCGTCCTCTCCTACATTGTATCAGGGTAGACCTGCGTGACCAACAGACTACAGTAGAAGTGAGAATGAGTGGCTTCCAAGACTAGACATAAGAGACCTTGCAGACAAGACACTCAAACAGCAAGATGTAGAGAAACTGACCCTCCATGTATTCACCATATGGGTGAGCCATCTTGAAGTGTCAGGCCTGTGCTCAGCCTTCAAATAGCTGCAGTTCCCATGGACATGGTAGATCATGAGCCAGAATAGACAGGTTGCTCCCAGATTCCTGCTGCACAGAAAACACGGAAAATAATTACTAAGCATTGGTGTTTTAAGCCATTAAGTTTTGGCATTATTCGCTGCATAATAGGTAACTAATAAGCCAGCTAACACTTGGGGCTCTATCATGGAGGAGGAAGGAGAGAACAGATAGCAGGAGCCATCTCTGCCCTACAACACACACACACACACACACACACACACACACACACACACACTTCAATGTAATGAAGGCAGGTTTCAAACCCACATGGTCTGACTTAGGATCCTGTGTTTTTAACTAACTCTGAAGATGCCTAATGCCTTTCTTTGGATTCCTGTAGTGCATATTGTTTTTAGCAACCGATCGTGTCTTAAATTGTTGGTTGCCTTGTTCTGTTCTCTGAAATCTTCATGCATGGAAATGTTTTCTCCCTTTCCTGCTTTGAAGGTGGGAGTCTAGGGCTTCTGTGCTTTGCTTTTCCCTCCTTCCTTCACTCCTTCTCCCCTTCCTTCCCCATTTTCTTACCATATGGCATCTCCCCTGGGCATCTTACAGTGTGGCAACTTGTCCTCTCAGGAAAAACAAGTGAGAGAGCAATAGAAAGGATGTGGAACAAGAGAAATATCAAAGTTGTCTGTAAACTACTCTTGGGAGAAATATCCTATCCCTTTACTATAGTCTAATATTTTTCTGTATTCCTTGGAAGCAAGTGACTATGGTGTCCCATACTCAAGGAGAGAACTTGTACAAGGGCAGGAATGCGAGGGGAGATCACCGAAGGCCTGCCTCCTTTCCTTCCTTTCTTTCCTGGATAGCTGCTATTTTCCTGTTAATTTAAATTCATCCATCCATCCATCCATCCATCCATCCATCTACCATGTATTTACCAAGGGCCCAACACTATTCAGGCAACACTCAGAGTCTTTAATAGCCCCCACTACCTGCCTGGATAAATTTAGCCTTCTCAATGGAGCATTCAAGAATCTCTATGCTCTCCCCCTACCCTTGTTCAGTTTCATCTATTACTATTTCATCTGTTTTCCATGTTCTCTGATGATCTCTGTTCTCCATATAAACCTGTCACCTTCCTATTTTGTCCTTTTTTGCATGATCTTCCTTCCAACTAGAAAGTTCCTTGTTCTAAATTCACCATCTTTGTAACAGGTAGTGCTTAGAAGTCCAAGCCCAGAGTCAAACAGACTCAAAGGTTGTCACTTACCAGCTTGTGAGTTACTTAATCCTTCAGAGTCCGTTTCTCGCCTATGAGGAGGGGACAGGGATCTTCATGGGATTGCCAGATAAACTATGTAATCCATGTAATATATGAGCACAGCATCAGAACCACGAGTGGCAGCTATTGCAATTATCTTTGGCCCCTTTTCTGAATCCTGGTGGAAGCTAACAAATGTGCGTTAGTGACATCATAGCTGACAAAGTGCCCTTATGTCCTTAGGTCCACAATTGCATTTGATGTCTGCTGTCAGTTTAGAATGGAAGTATATTACCTGTCTACAGATGAGAAAAGACTTAGGAGGATGAAGTGACAAGTCCAGGGTCACACAGTCAGCTGATGCTGAAACCTGAACCAGGACTCAGTTTCCAACTCCAATCACTGAGTTCCTTTCCCGTTACATGCCCATTTTCTCCCCAGCTTAACTGACGGACGGGATCACTTGGGCCAGAATCTCATTCTCTCTGGATCCTTTTTTCCCTCTCAAGCAATTTCTCCAGCCCTCAAAGGCAAATTGAGCTCTTAGAGAGAGCCACAGTCTTTGGGAGACACACAGAGCTTGGGAGCGGGATGGAGCTGATGAGCAGCCACCTCACATATGGCTCCTTCTCCCCCACATGGACAGACTTCAGAGACACAGAGAGGCTGCCAGGCCTGAGCACCCATTGCATTTCCTGGATGGGGCAGGGACAATATGGAGTGGTAACGAAAATAGGAGCCAATGAAATCCTGCCCTTCCTTCTGGTCTTCCCTTTTTAAACTTACTTACAGTCAAAATTCGACCAACAAGATAATATTTTTGAGGGATGTGTGCATTTCAAAGGGCCATGAAGGGCCGGGCATGGTGGTACACGCTTGTAATCCCAGTACTTTGGGAGGCGGAGACCAGAGGATCTGGGTTCGCGGCCAGCCTCAGCTCTCTCTCTCTCTCTCTCTCTACTTAGTGAGGCCCTCCACAACTTTGTGAGACCCGGTTTCAAAATAAAGTATAAAAAAATAGGGCCGGGGGTGTAGCGCGGAAGTAGAACTCCCCTGGGTTCAATCCCCGGTACCGCAAAAAAAAGGGGGGGGGGCCAAGAAGGATACTAAAAAGTGTGGAGCTGAGATAGCTTTCAGAGTAACAAGAACTTTCTAATCCTCAGAGTAGTTTCAAAAGGAAAGGGATGCAGGACAAGAATGAGGTCCACTTTAGAGGAAGTATTTATCAAATGCTATGCACACATATTTTCCCCAAACCTACCTGTGCTGTTGAATTACCTGGTGAGATTTTTTTTTCCCTAACACAATTTAACCTACAATCTATCTGGGATTGACTTCATGTTTGGTGTGAATTAAGGGTCAAATTCTTTTTTAAATATTTTTATTCTACAACATGACTTTTATTCATATAGTCTTTTTATTTTATTTACATTTTACTTTTATTATTTTATATACTTTTATAGGTGCATTATAGTCTCCCATCATTAAGCAGTTCAGACTGATAGTGTCATACATGCACACAGCACTTGGCGAGCTTTCCCCAGCTCCTTCCCCACTGACTCCCCTTCCTCATACATGATACTGTCATACATGATACTGAGATTGGCATCGCTCTTGTCACATATGTACGCAATGCCCATGGAAATGTTTCCTTTGTTAATTCTCCCTCTCTTCTCCCACCACCACCTTGGCCTGGACCACCTCCCTCTTCCCCGCTCCACTGAGGTTTCTTCTCCATTATCTAAAGTCCCTTTTGTGTCCCGATTACTCCCTAGCTTCTGCATATGAGAAAAAACATGTATCTTTCCATAGGAACAACATGACATTTCTGATACACATATACATGGTGAAGCAATTACTACAGAAGCAAATCAACATATCCTTTACTTGGTGAGATTGTTTAATATATAGATTCTCAGGTCTCAGACCCTTTAAATCTACACCTTTAGCCATGGAGACTATGAATCTGTACCTTTTACCAGTCCAGGTGATTCTTATGGACAGCCAGGTTTGAGAATTCTGTCTAATTGGCAAGGATTCAAGCATCAAATTGAGGTTGAGCAGATCAGGGATGTTTAAATGGACTCCTCCCTGGGGCTGCTTTGGGACAGTCACATGAGGACAGCGAAGGCAGGGGCAGAAATCCTGGGAAGGGGATGGTGTTGGGATGGAAAGTAGAGTGCCCAGACCTCGCCTCCCAGTTTCAATCAGAGCATCCCACTTTTATCTCTTCTGTTCACTTAAGATGCATTTGAACAAAGGCTGCACCAACTTAAAAAATAGGCTTGAAAGCAGCTGAACTAGATGACCTTTAATTTATTTAATCAATACCTAGTTACCGAGTGTCTGCTACATGCCAGCTTCCGTGTAAAATCAAAGCTGAGTGAGATAGGGCCCCTCTTCCCTGAGACCTCACAGTTAAGAGGGAGAAGAGGATGAATGAATAGTTCAGATGCACCGAAATGATTGCATTAACAGAGGAGTGCGAACACAATGTCAGCCTTATCTTGAAGGCTGCTAGGAATTCTCTAGTTGTAAGGGGGAAAAGGAGAAAAATGGAAGTAATAATGCATGCAAAGATATGCAGGTCTGAAGGAATGGGGATGGTTTGAGTGTTTAAATGTGGTTCAAGCTTAGCAAACATGGGGCAATGAGGCCCCATGCTGGTTGAATCCTTGAGCCAGCCTTATTTCCTCTCTGGGCTTCACGGTTGGTTCTCTCATCACCAAAGTGAGGAGCAGCGAATAAAAGACCTAGATACTCAAAGCCTTTGGGTTGGAAGAAAATGCTTGTTGACTCCCTAGAAAGGTAATTTTGCTTCCTGGGGGACACTTGGCAATACCCAGAGACATTTGTGGTGTCAAGGCCGGGAGGATGCTGCTGGTCATGGGTGGCAGACAAGAATGCTATTAACTAGCCTACAGTGGACAGGAAAGCCTCCTTGCCCTGCCTGCCATCTTGAGTATTTGTCTCCTTCTCCATTCTAGCAAATCACAGTGGGCTCCCGGCTCCCATACCTACCTGGTAGCTTGGTAAATAAAGTCTCTGTGCTCAAGATTTTCCCAGGAGACCTGTCAGAAAAAAACAGAAGACCATCTGCCCACCCTGGAGCCTCAACACTGTGGAGTCCAGTTCAGATCAACCCCCACTGTGAGCAGAGAGACCTTGGATAAATCATTTTGCCCCCCTCCACCAGCTCTAGTTTCCTTCTCTGTAAGGAGAGGTGCATTCAAGTCCTTCCTCGAAGGGCTTTTGAGATAATTCACGTGAGGTGCTCAGAACAATGCAGGGAAGTAATGAATCGAAGGTGACCATGACAATGCAGGAAAAGGTGGCCCCCTTCCCGAATCTTGTAGTGGGTACCATACCTAGAGAGAACTGTAGTGACATATTTCCCCTCCAGAATCCAACCTTCTTCTCACTCTACAGAAGTTCCTCTGCTAAATTGGCTCCATAGGGGGGAAGTCTTTCCTGACCTCTGCCTAATGAGCCCATTGCTACCCCAGAAATAAGTAATAATTTGGATTCTTGAAGTGTAAGAAGCTCCTGGAAATATTTAATGTAAGACTACCTTCAGCTAAGGGAGGAAGCCCTACTTGTACCACGATGTTTCACACTCTGTGACCTGCCACCCCTTGGACATGGTCAGTGCAGGCCACACCATGGTGACCTGTGCAACTGGAGCAGGGATTCTCCCTTGTTATAGCTTCTTTGCTGCAACTGAATACTGGGAAGCTGGGCTAGATCCCCTACACTCTGTGTCATCCTTCCCCATCTCCCCCAGGGTTGATTTGTATAGCACTTCACCCAAGTTAGCCACCTGCTTTACAGCCCTTCACTCCTGCCAGTCCCTGGTCCACCCTTTCTAAGTGTCATCCACAATCACATACATTAATAGTCTTCATACTTAAAACAGTTTCATTTTGCCTCAGAAGGAATGCTACAAAGAAAATACTTCCAGCCTATTATTTCCAAATTCCAAATTCATTCAGTTTTTTTTTAAAGTCAATTTATTAAGCCTTAACCATAAATGGACCAGGACCATGAAAGACATTTAGGATTCAGGAATGAATGAACATACAAGGCTCTGCCCTTGGGATGCTTCTTACTGCCACTATGAGGAGGGATGTACAGAAACCAGAATGCACAGGAATCTTGGAGCACAGGTGCATAGAAAGAGTAGACTCTTAAACTGACATCCTAAGATGAGCAGGAAATGGCAGGTAAATTAAAGAAAGAGGGCAAAGCAGAGGCAACACTCCTTGCAAAGGGTTACCATGTTGAGCGGATGGAATTAGAGAAGTCCAAGCTTGCTGAAGTGGAGAGAGAGAGAGAGAGAGAGAGAGAGAGAGAGAGAGAGAGAGAAATGAGGCTGAAGAGGAAATCATGGGTCAGACCATGAAAGGTCTCATTATTCACAATTTTAAAAGGTGAGCAATTTTGGCTAAGCTCAGTGGGAAGCCGCATATTCCAATGCATAGAATAACCATACAATTTAATATGTATTTATTGATGCTTTCTATGTGATCAGCCCTGTCTGAGACACCATGGGTGAAGAAGGGGAGAGAGTACAAACATAGCTGTTTTAGTCAGGCCAAAATATCTGATGAGGAAAGGTTTATTTGGGCTCACAGTTTTGGCTTCAGAGGTTTAGTCCATGGTCGGCCAGCTCCAAGGCAGAAAAATCTTGGTGCCAGGGCATGGTGGAGAAAAGCTGCTAAGCTCATGGCAGCCAGGAAACAGAGAGAGACAGACGGAGCTGGGGACAGATATAGTCCTAAAGGCCATACCCCCAGTCAACTGCCTCCTCCCACCATGCCCCACCTCTGAACCATGCTGTGCCTCTAGCCATGCGTTCGATACATGAGCTTTTGGGGGGACATTCTAAATTCAAACCACAGCAGTAGCATAAAATAGAGGCACTGATCTCTGTAGGCAGGACAAGACTATTCTTAAGCTGAGCTTCAAAATGTGGGTAGATCTCGGGACCCTGGAAATCAGGAGCACATCTCTGATTGTGTCTGGAGAGCTGGCCTCTAGCACAATGCTTAGCACAGAGATACCCAGTGAGCTGCGGATGAATAAGAGCAAACAGTGTGGTCATGTGACAGAGGTACCAGCACATGCAAAGGAAGGTAGAATGGAGGGAGACCAAGGCAGACCCGTGGTGGTCAGGGAATCTCCATGAGGAGATGGGACTTAAGGGATAGAAAGAGGAAGAGGACAATGTTTTACAGAAATCGGCATATGTAAAGGTACAGAGAAATGAAAAGTCAGAGATAGATCTGGGTTGGGAGAGGGACTGATCAGATAATAATGGAGTCTTCCGTTCTCAGGAGCAGCGGGCGGGTTACTTGGGTAGACGTGGTGGGTTCCGAATATGGGATTCCTGACAGACAGAATGAGGACTTGGGCTGATCCAGTATGTAGGGGAGTCACAGTAGATTCTGGAGAAAGGAGGAACCACCACAAGGAACAGCATGTTTAGCAAACAGTAGCCTGAACGTTGGGAATGCAAAGAGAAGGGAGGGACATGCAGGAAGTGACTGGTGTCATCTAGGCAGAGTGTTCAGAAGAACAAGAGTTGGTCAAAATGGACATGTTTGTGTTAGGTATGGGGGAGGATTGGGAGACTCAAACTGAAAGTCAGCTCAAGGCAGGATCAAAGGGCTCCAGTGTGTCATAGTCCCCACTCCTATCCCCAAACCATATGGAATGAGAGTTTCTAATTTAATGATTTACATTCCAGGACACCAAGTGAGCCACATTTACCAGTGGGTGGAGTACTTCTGCATTAAAGTGGTCCAGACCAGGGGTCAGCAAATTATGGCATGCAGAGTCCAAATCTAGCCAGCTAAGAATAGCTTTTACGTTCTTGAACGGTTGGGAAAAAAATCAAGAGAATAATATTTTGTGACACATGAAATTTAAATTTCAGAGTCTATAACTGCAGTTTTATAGGAACACAGCCACTCTGTAATTAGATATTGTCCATGGCTGCTTTCCAGCCGCAAGGGAAAGTCTGATTGTTGTCATGAGGCTACATGGCCCACCCTGGCTACATGACATACTTTCTGGCCATTGAGAGAAAACGTTGGTTGTATCTTAAGTGAAGGGATTGCATCTTCACTTATATTTTCTTCTCCCATAAGGCCATACCCACATAGATAACATGCTCATGATTTCAGCCTGGGCATAGACAGGACACCATGAACCAGAAGGCTAACGGGTTTGCTTCCTCATTCACCACTGCTGATCATCTTACATTTCATCAAGAAAGCTCTCAGAGGAACTAGTGAATCAGGTTTGGGACAAGGATTAATGGTTTCTAGGTTTCCCTTCCCCATCGGTTCAGACCTCCATTACAAACCATAACAAAGGTCTTTAATGGAGGGAGTGACGAGGTATGCTTTGTGCATGAGAAAATAAACATGGAGGGTGACTTGGGAGGAGTGATACAGTGGCCCATCACCAACCCAGTGGTGGCGGGGGTTCATTATGAGGGATAAGAATGGATGCCTCCGATTCCTCTTGGGATGCTGGCCCAAGGGAGTTAACCTCCTGGGAGAGGTGAGCGACCAGCCCGGTCAGTGTGGCCTGGGAGGCCTCGTGCCAATTCAATTTCCACGACGTCCCACCTCCATGTGGAATGAAAAATCTTTTCTTAACGCTCTTATTAAACCCTAATCTTAATCGTATTCATCACTATTAAGTCTTGAAATTGTCTGGAATATTTAAATAGGGCCAAACTGAGAGTCAGAGGGACGGATTTAAAGAGACAGCTAGAATTCTCTTCAAGGAGCCCGCCAGATAATCGCTGGAGATTCAGCCCCTGATAGAAGCCGAGGCTTCTAAAGTGAGAGAGGTTCAACTGTGGCACAGGGGAGGGGGGGTGCCAATTAAATTTGGCCTGGATAATATTGGTCTTTCTTTCAAAGACTCCTCAAAAACTTATCAGGGAAGAGAAGCGGCATAAATAGAAGATGAATTAAGGGCTTAAATGCACCCAAGGACTTGGAGGGATATTGAAAGCGAATAACTCTATGGGCCTCTCTCTTTTCAGCTCCAAAACAATGTCCATTAAATAACTCCAGTGCCTTAGTCTCTGTCGCAGAGGATCTCATTTCTGGCTGTCCCGAGAGGTCAGATGACCTGGCCCCGCTCTTATCTCTCCTGATACACGGCAGGAAGTCACCAGGGCCTTTAGAACTATGCTCTGAAGAAAAAATAATGGCCTTTTCATATTTTGTCTTCTAAATAAGAAATTTAATTTGAGACCATGGGCTCTCATTTTTATTCCCTCATCCATACTGCAGGGTGTGGACGTGAATTTATGAAGGACTTATTTTGTACCCCAGGACTATACTATGCACATTATATACGCTGTCCCAATTAACCCTGGCAGGAGTCTGATGGAATAGGTCTTATAGTCTCCGTTTTGTAGATGAGGCACTTTCCAGAGAGAAAAATACCTTAACTATGGTCACCCCACCTGATTTGAACTCTGAGTGTCCGTCTTCTTTCCTTCTGAGCCCCCCGGCTTGTTGGTACCCACGCCGTGCCTAAGTATAAGGAAGACTTGAAAGACACGATAGACACAGTACAGGTGAGGGGGCATCTTCTATTACAAGGAATATTTTTATAATACCCGTACTATCAGGTTCGAGTCCTGAATGTTAAAACAATCCATTTAACCTTTACTCTGGCTAATGCATACATTAGGTGGGGAACCTATACACCATCATAAAAATGTGGGAAATTGAAACCTGCTGACATAAAATCAAATAGCCCAGCCATAAAAGGTGTCGCTCTTATGTGATTATCTTGCCAATATCTTCGTGTTGCTAAACTAAATCAAACTACAATTTTCCCCACATGCCCTGAATTTAATGGGAAGCATTAATGGGTGTGATTCCTTATAGATCTCCTTGTAATAGGAACATGGCCTCGTATGCCCTGGCTGATTAAAATGAAGCCACTCAGTTGTCATTTGTTGTGTTGCTTTGAGAATATTGAATAGCAGCCCTGCTTGAAATACTGAAGCTGTGGACACTCAGACTGGCACTCGTGGCCTTCCTAAAATATCTGGCATCAGGATATCTTTCTAGGACTTTCTACTCCCTTGCATAATCTTTCTTAGAATCCAAGATCATCAGCCCTGGAAGAGATGTGCACAGATTATCTATTCCAAGAATGGCAAGTAGAATTGTAAACATAGAGGGACTCTGGCATTCAGACCACTGAATGGGAGGAGTATGAAGCCAGATCAGGCTCACTGGGTAAAGAATGCTGTGATTGATTAACAATGTCTGCCATGGGCTTGGTTGGTGGAGTGTCATGTTCTAATATAGCCTGTAAATTTTACAGATGTAGAAACTGAGGATCACAGCAAGGCCACACTACGTATAAGCAAGAGTCAGGACCAGAACTTACTTCTTCTGACTCTAACCCAATTTTCCTTCTGTGACGGAGAAACTTTGATTGAAGAGGAAAAGACAACACACTGGCAGGGTCAAGGAGCTAGTGGCTTTCAGAAGGCAGAAGGCAGCTCCCACCCCAGTGATTAAGAAGCAAACTCCCACAGATCCCCAAGGATATTTAATCAAAAATCCCTATTCAACTTAGGGAGCGATTATCTCTTCACTCTTCTTTCTCAACTTTTGTTCTCTTCTCTGCACCAGACAAGGATACTGTTGTACTGACCCCAAAGAAGATTATCTACAAACAGCATACTTGGGGTTACTTTGGTGAATCGGAATCTTTCTTGGTGAGGGTCCCCCATCCTGTCTTCTGACTGCCATCCACTGGGGTTCCTTGATCATCGACTTTGTTCCCTGCCAGATTTCACAGTGGAGGGAGAGGACAGAGAGGTGACAATCACCAATTCTGCCACATTCACGTGCATCATCCTTTCAATATCTGTAAACCTTCCCACCATTCCCCATCACCTACATGTCCGTTCTTAACATGACCCTCAGCACTTGCCACAACCTGCTCAGCCACAATCCTAGGCTCAACTTTTCTCCCTCCCTCTCAAATGTCCAACAGCCTAGACTGAGAAGGGAGAGTGGCATCCATACACTGCCTCTCATGTCACCAATGGGTCACTAGTCATAGGCATCTTTTCTTCTTTGCTCTGATAATACGTAAGAGAAGTCGTGTGTGACTGACAATGTCAACCATAGATAATGGTAGTGTGCCAGGAGCACTAGGCTGCTGTGCTCACCGTTCCTGCTTTAGTGTGAATACATTCCACACATGTCTGCCTCTGTGCCTTATTCTCTCAGTTCCCTATGCGCCTTGCCCACCTGGTGACCCCTATTGAACATTCAAAGCCTGGATCCAAGGTCTCCATCTCTGAGAAGCTGTCCCCAACCCTCTAGACTAAATGAATCCCAGAGCAAGCTGCATAGATCATTATTCCATCGGTATAGCACAAGGGATAAGGGCACAAACTCTGGCATAGATAGCCTGGTTGCAAATCTTTCCTCTGCTACCCAGCATCTGTGTGAACTTGAGCAAGCCACTCAGCCTCTCTGTGCTTCTATTTTCTCACCTGGAAACTGGAGATAACCTAACACCCACCTTCCAGGATTATTGTAAAGACAAAAAGAATTGATGTGCCCCAAGTGTGTAATGTAGGACATGGCCCAGATTGAGTGAGTGCTTATTATTTAGCTCTTGAAACTTTGTAACTTAATAATGCTATAGCTCCCTGTCTTCTACACTGAATTGCAAATTTCTTAAGGTCTAGGATTTGATCTTAGTCATCTTTGAATTCCTTGCCCACCTAATGCAATGCTGGATGCATAGGTGCTAATGAATATTTAGTAGATGACTAAATGAATGAATAAATCTGTTTGAAGCCTTCCCAAGTCAGAAGGGAGAGTCATTTTCCACCGTTCTCTGCTGCTGGTGGCACATCCCAGTTCAGAAGGACTCAGGTGAAATGTTCCGTGGCTGTCACTGTGAGTCAGAAGAGACACTATATCTCAGTGACATCCAACCTCATGTTTACCTTGCACCACTTTAATAACCTCTCAGTAACTCGAAAAATTAAAATTCCTTCCTCCCTTGATGTTATCCCGGAGTGGCAAACACTATTAGTTTTTTCCCCCACCTTCCCCTTGAGTTTCTAATGAAGCAGACGCCAACATGACTGTTTTATGTACCTATTTGTCTGTGCTAATGGTGTCAGCAGAGACAGGCACACCTCTCCAAAGACCGTTTGCTTGGGAACTGGTGCAGAACAGCACAGGCAAGGGGCGCAATGTTTAGAAGCACTCTCATAGGTAGCAACATTTTATTATGAAAAGACTACATGTCACTATCATCCTCTCGTTGACATGTTCATTCTTGGACTGACCAACTATGCTTCTGGCCATTCATTCATTCAAAATATAGCGACTGAAGCTGGGCGTGGTGGCACACACCTGGAATCTCAGTACTTGGAAGGCTGAGACAGGAAGATCACAGGTTTGAGGCTAGCCATAGCAACTTAGTAAGAGCCTGAGCAACTTAGTGAGACCTGGTTCCAAATTAAAAATAAAATAAAATAAAAAGGGTTGCAGGTGTAGCTCAGAGGTAGAATGCCCCCGGGTTCAATCCCCAGTACCGTGTGTGTGTGTGTGTGTGTGTGTGTGTGTGTGTGTGTGTAATGCCCCAGTGCCCCTGGGTTCAATCCCCAGTACCAAATATATATGTGTGTATATATACATAAAATATGTATGTATCTTATTAAATAGTGAACATATCTATGCTTATCTACTATGTAGCCATACTATTATTAATGCACACGCACACACACACACACACACACACACATACACACACACCCCTACGATGTAACCAGGACATCAATGTTGTGTTACTCCAAGGACATCATTCAGCTCATGCTCTATGAAATGGTTTTTCACCACCTGGGGACTGAACGGTCAGACATGGTAGCCCCACAAGTGACAGTGCTATCGATGCATGAATGAATTTTATTCAAGTAGAGGAGTCAGACTTGTAAGTACATAAATTACCAATCCATGTGTCCTTGTGACAGGAGGGAAAATAGAAAAAGAAGCACGTTCAGGGTGGACGGACATTCCAAAGACATGCCAAGCTGTCTCAGCGAGGGCGAGGGAAGATCTCTTGAAAGTAGTGATGTCTGATTGGGGTTTTGAAAGATGCACAGGAATCTATTAAGCAGATTAGAATGGGAGCACTGGGGATGGAGACTGTGCAGTTCCAAGGGGAGAAAAGAGGGTAGGCAATGATACTTAGACATGAAAGGGGTGCAATAAGCCATGGATGCACTGTTAGAGCATCAGCTTTGAATGGGTTTGAAGCAGTAAATGATGCTGGAGAGGGAGGCAAGTGCAGGTAAGGAAAGACCTTGAAAGTGGAGCCATGATTAGGGGGGAATTAGGAGTGAGACATAATCACACCTGGATGGGATAGCAAGGATTCCTTGTATTCCTGTGTTCATCTTCAAACTATTACAGACTGATTCTTTCATTTTACTCTGGCATGGCTGTGGACTACCTTGGACATGACCTGGTTCTCTAGAGACCCAAAGAAAGAATTCAACCCCAGTCATCGTGCCACTATAGGAGACCTAGTATTACCTGCCCAATCTGACAGATGGACATGAGTCCCAGCGGCAGACCTGCAAATAGAACAGCCAGCAGTTTTTTCATACATCATAGTGGGTAGCGCTCCACGTAGCACAGACCTGGGAAATGAGATCTTGGCAGGATTCAGTCTGGCAGGTGGTCAGCATGGAGGAGCTCTTTGGGTACTTACTATGTTCCAAAGTAGTTTTCTTTCACCTCCTTTTCAAAACCTTCCCAACCTTTTATTTGCTTTGCCTGTTTACCATTCTATTCTCCCTTAAATACGTCTCAAGGCAGGGACCACGTCTCTCATATTGACCAGTATGTCCCCAGCTCCTTGGCACATGATATGTTTATTAGATACTTGGTTAATGTGGCAGGCTGAATAATGCCCCCAAAGAACCTGTGAATTTGCTATCCTACATGATAAAAAGGACTTTTCAGGTGTTATGAAATTAAGGGTCTTGGATGGGGAAATTACTCCCGATCATCAAGATAAACCCAACATAATCACCATGATCCTTGCAAGAAGGAGGCAGAGAGATCAGTTAGAGAAGCTATGACAGCAGCAGAGACTGGAGTGCTGTGCATTGACAATGGAGGGAGTGAGTGGTCATGGTTCCAAGAATGTAGGTGGCTTCTAGAAGCTCAAAAGACAAGGAATTAGATGTTCCCTCCAATACTCCAAAGGGACACGGCTCTATCAACACCTTTGTCTCAGCCAAAAGATCCATTTCAGACTTCTGACCTCCAGAACCATAAGAAAATAAACTTCTGGTTTTTTTTAAATCACTGAGTTGATGGTGATTTGTTAGGGTGGTGATAAGAAATGAATACAGTGAAAGATTAAGGACTTTGTTGAGTTTGGTGATGAGGGAAATTATAAGAACTTCCTATCAGGACCAGGTCCCTACTTCAAGGAATGTGGTTAGTAATATAGAAAAAAATATCATCACAGTTTGACGTGTCAACTTATGTATATTATTCAGAGATGTCAAGCTTGAAGATACCTGCAAAGCACACAAAGGCAAAAGGACACACAGCACACAACCTAGACCTGCTAGAATGGCATTCACTGGGGGGAATTCACAAAGACAGGAACTGCTGCCGGTGGACATCTTTCCGTTCCATTCCAAATTGCTCTGTAGGGCAGCACATGCTCATCTCACAGGGCCAGATGTTGGTCTCCAGAGGTGATATTGCAAACCCTGGGTTTTGCAGTTCTATAAGTAAGGAAGAACAGCCTGTCTTCTGGTAGGGCCATGGGCCATGACAGAGTAACCAAACTCCACATTCATGGTGGGAAGGAGCACCATCCTGTCTCCTGTTGTGATTGGGAGTCCCAGGTCTTTTGGTTGACTTCAATTGACTGATCAGACACTGAGCTACAACTGGCATCCAAGGAGTTTTGCCAACTGCTTTTTTGCAAGGCCAGTCGGCAAAGGACCAGTCTTAGACAAGGTCCAAGTCTAAGACAAATCTTAGACCAGTCTTAGACCAGTTCATATTGACCTCACAAACAGAGAGAAGCCTAGCGCTAGGGGATCACCCAGTAACAATGTGTGTCAGGAGACAACATGCCAGGATCTCCCGAGGAGCTTGCAAAATATGCAGGTTCCTGCTAAATCAGAATCTCTGGAGATAGTGCCTGGGGAATATGCATTTTCAACTTCCTCCCCAGCGCAGTAAAACTTGTGTACTAAAACTTCAAAGCAACCTGTCAGATACAAAATCTCACTTGTACAGATGGAGAAACAGGGGCATTTTCACAAGATCACAGAGAAAGTCAGTGACAGAAGGCCTGGTTCCTGGCCTCGTGAACCTAACAATTGAATTTAGGAAGGCCAGCCAGATCTACAAGGAAGAAACAATGCCTTGAAACTTAGAGTGCTTAACCATTCTTCAAGAATACCGACATCCCTTATTATAATCATCGCAACAACCTTAAAAGATAGGGCTTCTTATTTTGCCCATGATTTTTCCTGATGAAGGAATGGGGATTCGATGAGATGAAGTAATGACAGGTGGTTTGATTCCAAATCCAGTTTTCTTTTATTTATAAAGACGATCTAAGAGGACGCATTCAGTGAAATGTAAATCACATGGTAGGAGCTGCAAGCCTTAAGTTGGAGATTCTGCGTAGCACAGAGGTGGCTAGAGAAGGAGGGGTTACTTAGAGACGGCACCTTAGTCAAGGAGCATCTTTGAACTAGGCCTTGAAAGAAGTTTTAAGTTAGCAAAAAGGAGTAATAGATTTCAGGGTCTTTGCCATAATGAATCCTTAAAAGAGTGACACTCGGGTATTGAAAACATGATTGTAATGTTTCTGGGGGGAAAATTAACGGCCTAATCCTGCGGAGGACGGATATTGGTGATTCTGACTTATGTGCACACCGCAGAGCTGCCCTAATCAGCTTTTCCTCTTAGTGCAGCTCAGGGTGAAGGCAGAGGGCTGAAAATAGTCCACTCCACAATCTTTTGATTGCAAAGTGTTTCAAGAGGGAAGACGTGGGTGACAGACTAATAAAACCCAGGAAACGCTTGCGTTTGTGTTTTCCCACAAAGCCTCTTCCACCCCAAACTTCCCAACAGCTAAGACAATAGCCTCCCTGGGGTTCCGGCTCCACCACCCTGTTCAATCTGTTCCTTCCCAGCATGTTTGTTGAGAACCTACTAGGTGCTTGCCACGGCAGATGGTACTTACTAATGTTGTCTTGCTTAGTTCTCACTAAACCTTGAATACAAGCTAAGGATGCAAAGTAACAGATCACTCAACTTTCTTGGATCCCTACTATGTGCTCTCCCACTGACTCAAGCGATTTCACCGTCATGAAAAGCCCATTTATTAAGAAGATGTGGTTAGCATGTATACTTCTACCACCCTGAAACCCATCAAGATGTATGATTATAATGCACCAATAAAAAAAGATGTGGTTAATCTCCAGCTTATGCCTATGTTTCTTAGCTCTGGTCAATCAAATAGCTTATAAATGATAGCTATGGATTTAAACCAGATCCATCTCATTAAAAAGTGATTTTTTTTCCTGCTCTCATATGCTACCTTTGCTAGCATTCTTAATTTTGGAAGAATGAGGAGGAAATTCCACGGGCAATAATGAAGTTCACAGTATGATGATTGCAACAGAAAGTGACAGGTGCTAAAAAAACAAAGGTACCTACAGAGAGTCACGGATGCTCAGAGGAAAAGGAAATATTCTGCTGCCGACCACAGGATCTTTGCACATGCAGTTTCCTACAAACACAAACACCCTCTCAAACAGCGCTTTGCTGACCTTACCATCTATGTTGACCATACACTTTTCTCCATTATTGGGTCCTGTTTACTTTTTCTTAAAGCACTGTTTGCAGCTTGCAATTAGTAATTAATTTGCATATTGTCTTTATGCTGCAATAGCATGAAAGCTCCATGGGGATAGGAGTGTGTCTGTCCTGGTGGCTACTGTAGCCTGACAGCTGGCACCAGTAGATACGTGATAATTGACTGTTAAAGGAATAAATGAATGAATTAATGACATTGATGACTTTGTCTTCCGAATAGTATTGGGGCATCAGCATTAGCATCCCTCTTTCAAAGTGAAAAACAGAAGCCACCAAGATCAAAGAATAGGATAATGGAGACACAGGGACAGTCAGCCCCAGTGGCTCTGGATCTAACCCCATGCACATCTCACGAAATCAAACTACACTGACTGGAATTTACAGATTCTAGGGACAGTGGATTCACAGAGGACTAAAAGGAACACCGGAGAAGGGAAAAGGCAGGAGGACTTTTAAAAAGTACAGAAAGAGGGGCTGAGACTTCTCTCAAAGATTCCCTTTGGTGATTTCCCATCTATAGAGGAGCCATAAAACAGGGATTCATGAATAACAACCACAACAACAATTAACATTTATTATGTGTTTAAAGCTTTCCTTGTATAATGGAAGAGAAAATTTTACGCACCAAGATTCTGGAGAAGTGACAACACTATTCATTCGGAATAAATCTTTGAATGCAGGGCCTGCACCAGAAACAAAAGTTACCTCCTTCACTGCTGTGCACCAGACAGAGAGAGGGGCAAGGAAGGGGAGAGAAAGAAGAGGAGCCAAGCAGGTGGTAGAAGTCCATGTTCTCTACTGTGAGCCTGCTCTTGACTTCCATGCTGTCGGTGAAACCTATGACTTACAGCACATTCAGAGTGTGTGTGTTTGTGTGTGTGTGTGTGTGTGTGTGTGTGTGTGTGTGTGTGTGCAAAAGCAAGCTTGGCATAGAACCAGGAGCCCAGGAATCATGGAAAGTCAGCGGAAAGCAGAAGTATTATTCCCAGTTGGCAGGTGGGGAAACTGAGGCATTGAGTGGTTATCTAACTCACCCTGTAGTGATCATCGGGCCACGATTGTGTCTTAGATCAGACAAAATAGTAACAAAGATTTATGAGAGCCCACATTTTTGTTCTCTTCTCCATCGCATCTACTCTCATAATTCTGCCCTTTCTCTCCTTCCCAAGGCACATGATTTTTAAAAATGTTTTCTTTGTGATTTTTTATTCGTTATGGCTCCCATCACATCCTGCCTCCCATCACGAATGTTTATTTATGCACAGTCTGTTCCATAATGAACCGTGTTCTTTTTTGCAGATCAGAGCTATGTTTGAGTCATCTATATACACCTACAGAAGAAAAGGAAAAGTTAAATAAGTGTGAATTGAATTAATGAAGGAAACAGTTTGAATAGCAGTAGGTTCATACATGAAGTTATTAATACCGATTTCAATATTGTGCATGGGGGGGGAGTAGGGTGGCATGGTGAGATTCAGAGAGAAACACACCAAGTGCTGTGTGCACGTGCGTTTCTATCACTCTGAACCTCAGTGTGATGTATAATTATAATGCACCAATAAAAAATAAAATAAGAATAGAGTCATTCTTCATTGATGCATCTCTAATCATGGGATGAAAGGCTTTCTTCTAAGATAAAAGAAGCAAGGGTACAGGCAGTCATTTTTTGTGGGGGTGGAGTCTAGTGGACACCCCACTCTACTTCTGGCTCCAGCTCTGTTTTCTTTTGCTCTTGGTTGTCCCTGATGGAAAAGTCAAAAGGATGAGTGTAACAAGCCCATTCTTTAAGTCTTTGAAAACGAAACACAAGGGGAATGGAAAAAATACAGCGAGACAAAAGCAAATATTAGTTAGGAATTTGACAACAAAAATTTAGATTAAGAAATTAAATGGAGGAAAAGAAATTAAGTGGCGTAGGAGTTCCTACCCATAGATTCCAGAGCTGTAAAAAACGACATCTCTCGCTCTTGCTCCTCTGCAAACAATCCCGCGTGTAAATGTATTTTGGGCACAAATGGCTCTGTCCTAAGATTCTTGATTATAATTATAATAATGGGTTTCTGAAAGCTTCCAAGTGGCTCTGGGAATGATAATAAGGGTTGAGAAAAGACGTGTTGTTTATGTGGCAAGTGTTTGTGGAATATTCAATGAGGGTAGGAAGAAATGCTCACTCTATACTTTCCACAAACTCCAAAATATACAATTACACCCAAGCGGCCCATCCCGCCTCCCTCTCCCCCAGCACGCACTCACCGGCACCATCGATGCCATTACCCTGCAAGCCCAGGGACAGTGGCGGAGTTGGGAAGTGGGCCTTCTTTGCTGCTCTCCCTCCATGGGTTCCTCATGTCTTCTAACAACTCCCATCTATCTCATCAGAAAGGAAACACCCTGAGCCACAAGCCTAAGAGAGACCGGTCCTCTTCCACACTCCTTCCCTCACCTCCAGCTCATCTGTGGCGAGTGTCTCCAAGCCCCCAAGACACTTTTCCAGCCACAAGATGGAAATGATGTCCAGTTTCTCTTCTGAAATCCCACAACCCTGAAATGGATCCTTTAAATCCATCTCTTACTTCCCTCTCTTACTTTGTAATCAGCTCCCTGAAAACATGGAACCTGTCTGATGCATTGTTTTGTTTTGTTTTTAATTGTGATAAAATGTGCATAACACAAAGTTTCGTATTTTAACCATTTTAAAGGGTAGACATCGGTGCCCTGAAGTACATTCACAGGGTTGTGCAACCATCACCACTACCTACTTCCAGAACTTTCACATCATCCCTTAGGAAACCTGTCTCTATTAAGCAGTCATTCTCCATCCCCTCTTCTCCTCTTCCCCCAGCCCCCACAGACTGCTTTGTGTGTGGGAAGGGGGTGTTGGTTTTTGTGGTACTTGGGATTGAACCCAAGGCCATAGTATCTTTGAGCTATACCCCCAGCCCTATTTTATTTTTTTTTTTTATTATTTTGAAACAGGGTCTCACTAAATTGCTAAGGGCCTCACTAAATTGCTGAGGCTGGCCTGGAACCTGTGATCCTCCTGTTTCAGTCTCCCAAGTACTAGGATTACAGGCATGGGCCACCCTGTCCAGTTAGCAGATTGTTTTTTAGCCACAACAATGTCTACTTCTTTCTTGGCAAATACTAACTCCCAATTATTGTGGTTAAATCCAATAAATTCCCATTTGATTGAGCAGTACTCTCTATTATACTCTAGAAAGATTAAATTTAAATAATTTTATAAAATAATAGCAAGGACCACAATAATAATAACTGTCATCTTTTAAGTGCTTAATGTGTATCAGCACTACGCTCTGACAAATGCATCACCCCCATCCAATCTTCCCAATAACTCTCCGAAGGAGAGGGAGGCATTCGTGTGCCCACATGACAGGGGCAGAGACTGAAGTGCACAGCTCTGAAGGACTGGAACCTGAACGTAAAAAGTAAAAGCAATAGTAAGATGTTTTTATTAATAAAATGACATGGTGGGTGTTTAGGCAGGTCTTATTTCCTTTTCTGTTATGTCCAGATTCAGCCTGACTCCCCAGGACACCCAGCTTCCTGTGTGCCAATCATGTGGCCTTTTGACACAGAAACTTGGCTTGACAAGTGGTACCTTGTCTTAGGAAAAGTCCCCGAAGACTTTGCCAAAAATGTGCAACCTATTCAGCTCGCTGTGCTCTGCCCATACATACATTTTCTCACCCTCTAACGTGAGCGACATCCTTCTCCTAAGACGGCTGAGCCAATGGGGAAGGGGAGGCAGGGCTCAGATGGTTAGAGACTGAAACTTTATTACTAAAAAAACTGAGTTGAGAAAATGGGCCTTCCATTACCTCCCTATCAGTCCATACCTGGGGAAAGCCAATGGGAGGAACTGGATTTGCAAGAGTTGGCATTGACCCAACAGGACAGTGCATGGAAACCGCCATCCTGACCCAGCAGAGAGCCCAAGAAAGCCTTGCTTGCTCCATAGCTGAATGGACGGCCATGAGCAGCAGCCCTGGGCCTCTGCATCTCCTACTTGACTTCATTGGAGATTCCTAACTATTTGGGTGAGTGAGTGTGTCTACCCCAATTCTACAGATAAGAAACCTGAGATTGACAGAGGTCAAGCAAGTTGGCCAAGATCACTGGACTGGAAAGAGACTCTAGATCCCATGTGCCCCTCAGTCCCCTGCATTGGCTCGGTCCTGGTAAGTCGTGGATGGTTCTGAATCAATGAAAACTCCATCTTCTCCCCCCTGACTCTGCATTTATTCTAAGGTACCCTTGGATGCTGTCTCTCTGAGAACCCCTTTCTGACTGTAGGAGCCTCTATAAAGCAAACCCTCCGGAGGCAGGGTCTTGGGTTAGGGGGCACTGTGTGCCAACACCCTCATCCTCTCAGACACTGTCACCCTCTACCCTCTGTCATCTGTTCCCCACTCCCTACAGACACTGTGCTTTTATTCAGCAACCTGTTCTCTCATTCACACCATTTCTGTCCATTAACAGCACCACACTGCAAATATGCATTAGCAGGCTTTACATTCTGAAATCAGCTCCGACTCGATCCCATTATATGATTAAAGAGCAACCATTTATTACTCATAACCAAGCCATACTTTCTCACATATGCTTTATGTTAAATGATATAGAGGAATAAATGCACATCAGTAGATTATAACACCACTTACTGAGCACTTAATAGATCCGCACACCATGCTAAGCACTTCCCGTTCAATATCTCATTTAATCTTTTCTGCCAGCAGCGTCGCCCTCGGATGACTGTAGGTTTCCTGATGGCAAGACCAGAAGCTGGCCCTGCACAGATCCTGGGACTAGTAAGCACCCAAAATTTCTTCCAGAGCAGCTGACATTCAGTAAGCACCTACTATGTTCCAGGGACTTTTGACCAACTCATTGGCAGGCCCCACAGGCCTTAAGAGAGGGATTGCTATTTTGACTTCCCTGAAAAAGGAAAGCAGACTCTGAGGCACTTAACAATTTGCACAGATTTCCCCAGCTAATAAATCAAAAAGCCAAGTACGACCCCCATTCTCCATCTCTAAAAGCAGAGCTCTTTCCACTACAACTGTGAATGAATGAAATAAAAAGAGTGCAGAGCCTAGTTTGCAACCTCAAAGTGCTTCCCTCTAGTTAATAAATCAGGCTAACACTCCAGGAGAGAATAATTGAGTCCATAGTAATAAGCAGAAATCGCTGCTACCAAGGGTCGCAGGAAGGTAAGCTTGCCTGGAGTGGGTAGAAAAGGTTTTGTGAAGAAAATGGAGAATTGACTCTGGTCTCCGAGGCCTAGTGGGATTTGAATGGTGAACCAGACAAGGGAGGGACTGCATGAGCAAAGATGCAGAGGCAGGAAGTGACACAGCATGAGCAAAAGTGGCAGAGAGTAGCCTCCCCAGAGGATAGGACCATGGAAGCCAGGGACAGGGCTGCAGGGAGCCGTGACCACCAGTGAACAGAGAGATGATGCTGCCGAGTCCTGAGCCAAGGAAAGTCATGATGAGATGCATTTTTTAAATGATGAATGTGTATAGAGAATGCAGAAGGATTTGGGGGAACCCCAGCACTTGCAGTGGACTTGATACACACTGGGCACTTAATAAGTATGTCATTGAGTGGATGCATGAATAAATAGGCAAATCAATGAATAAAAGAAGGAGACATTAGAAGTTGAAAGTGTGAGAACTGAGCCATGTGACATTAGAAAAGATATGGCCAGATGTAGGATAGATGAAGTAGGTGCCATGCTTTGAGCATGTGTGCCAAGATTCCCATGCTAGAAGCTCGATTCCCAGTGTGGATATTTTGGGAGGCAGTGGAACCTTTAAGAGGTAGGGTCTATTGGGAGGTAACTAAGCCACTGGGGGCACTACCCACAGAAGAGATTAATGTTGTTCTCATGGGATCCCAGTTAGTTCCCATGAGAGCAATTTTTTTACAAAAAGAGCAGCCTGGCTCCTGAATCTCCCTAGCTTCCTGACTCACCCTGTGACTACTCTTTCCTTCTCCTGTGCACGTCTACCGTGATGCCATCTGTGATGTGACTAGAAGACCTTGCCAACATGCTGGCGCCATACTGTTTAAACCTCCCAGCTAGAATCACAAGGCAAACAAACCTCTTTTCTTTAGGAAGTATCCAGCATCAGGAATTTTGTTATAACAGGAAACGGACTACAGTGGGTCATGGAAAAAGACAATGCAAAGGCTACCTTTATTTCTCTTTAAAATTCTTGTTGTGGAGGGGAGTGGAGGGAAACACACTATAGCACATGATGTACATACACAAACCTATAAGACTCAATCACTATCCGGAGCATGAAAGGGAGGGAAGGGGGAGGGAATAGGGTGGGATCGAAGGGAGGGCTAAATGTGCAATGTGCGCATGTATGATGTTCATACCCTGACATATATCAAAATGTATAATTACAATGCACCAATAAATGAACATGAAAAGTTAAAAAAATTCTTGTTTTAACCCACAGCCCAGGGAACCTGAGCAAGTTTCAGATTTCCTTGGCAAGCAATAAATATAGCCTTTCATAAAGCAACATATTAAGTAACAAAGAGGCTGCACACCAACAACACATGTGAGTGTTACTTTCTGGCCAGAGATAGAAATCACACAGGATGTCTGGGTATGTATTCCAGAAGGGTGTTGTGGAACAATGACCCCAGCAAAAGAAACTAAAATAAGATGTGAGAGATGCAAGGCTCTTAACCATGTGAACATCATTGCTTTTTTTGTGGACTCATTTGCAATAAGAATCACACTTAATGTGACCTTATAGAGCAGAGCCGAAGTTTCCTCTCCCCTACATTTGGCTTTTTCAAAGTGCCCAAACTGGATAACTCAGCAACTTTCAGATATACAGAATCTGATGCTCGTTTTCCTAGTGAATGTAGATCTGTTTTTGCCCTATGGATCTCTAATTCACAAACAAAATACAAATTTAAAATAGCAAGCACACACAAAACACTCCAAATTGCAGGTCTGTTCAGACTAACTAGTCCTTGTCCTAATATACAGACCTAGTTGTTCTTCTCAGCTCTCACCTCCCATCTGCAAAATGAGACACTGCCTGTGAACCCTAGTCTGATATTGGGAGGCTATCGTCTGGTAAGTACTCTAATGACTCCCACTTATATATTTATCCATCTGACATCCTACCTTTCTTTCTTCTCTTCATTCATCCTTCCATCCATCCATTCATCCATTTATCTGTCCATCCATCCTTGCATCTTTCCCATACATAAAGTATCTTCCAGGTAACCTCTACTGCACTAGGACTAGTGATGTGGCCGTTACCAACACAGGCAAGGATACATGGATGCCCTGTGTGAGACTTCTCTCATTCCTCTTAGCTAATTCCTATTCCTCCTCCAATGACTTTCAGCCCTGGTAGCCTTATGCTAACTGACCTCATCGAAGACTAGAATGGGGGATTGGGAAGAAAATGGGCCACCTAGTAACTATAACTTTAAGAAAGTTGTTACTCCCCTCTAAATCTCAGTTTCCTCCTTTTTAAATAGGAATAAATACAGAAAACATTTCAGAGTTACCAGGAGGAAAGAAATGAGTGCCCAGTCTAGAGTAGGTTCTCAATAATTGGTTACTATCTGTATCAACAGCATCAACTGTAAAATAAGGATACTGGAGGCTTCTTCTTAAAAATCTCTGCATTTACAAAATTTCAACAGCTGTTCATTGTTCAAACTATAGGTCCAGTGTCCTTATCCAAAATGCTTGGCTCCAGAGTGTTTGAGATTTCATTTGCTTTTTTCAGATTTTGGAATATTTGCATATACATAATGAAATATCTTGGGGATGAGATCAAGTCTAAATATGAAATTCATCTATGCTTCACATTCACCTTATACAGTAGTCTGAAGGTAACTTTATACAGTACTCAAAGTGTACCTGCATTTTGACTGCAACCCATGTCAGGTGTGGAATTTTCCACTTGTGGAGTTGTGTCAGGGCACAGATTGTTTCAGATTTGGGAGTATTTCTGATTTGAATTAGGGATGCACAACCTTGTATAAACAGTACACATCCTCACAGTATCCCTGAAGCCTCACAGGAACTGACTCCGTCTTTCTCTCCAGCATCAGGTCCTATCACACATCCCCTTGCTCCTGTTATCCTGCCACATCTGCTGTCTTTCCTTCCATCTTATCCGCTGTAGGATCATCGGTGCTTCTCACCAAATACCTCTGGTTCTCCCTCACAGCAATAAGCAAAGTTCTTAAAGAAGGAAGTCTCATCAGTCTGCATTCCTGAATGGGAATGATTTGAAACAGAGTTATCCTAAGTAAGGGTGGACATGGTGTACAAATAAGGAAGGAATCTTCATTATTGTTGCAAGCTAAATGTTTGTGTACCTCCTCCCCAAAACATCATATACTGAAACCCTGACCTGCAATGTGATGGGATTAGGAGGTGGGAACTTTAAGAGAAAATGAAGTCATAAGTATGGTGCCCATTTTCTTCCCAATCCCCCATTCTAGTCTTCGATGAGGTCAGTTAGCGTAAGGCTACCAGGGCTGAAAGTCATTGGAGGGGGAAGAGAAATTAGCTAAGGAGAATTAGAGAAATCTCACATTGGGCCATGTACCCTTGCCTGTGTTGGTAACTGCCACATCCCTCGTCCTAGCGCAGTGGAGGGTACCTGAAAGATACTTTATGTATGGGCAGGATGCATGGATGGATGGATGGATGAAAGGATACTAGGTGAATAAATACAGATAGGAAGCATTTGAGAACTTAATTAGTAGTTCCCTCATGAATTGGGAATGTAAGAGAGACACCTCTGGTCCATGTGAGGATACAAGAAGGCAGTCAGTCATCTTCAAACTAGAGAGCTCACCCTCATGAGACCCTGAATGTGCTGGTACCTTGACCTTGGGCTTCCCAACCTTCAGAACTAGGAGAAATAAGTGCAGTTTAAACCAGTTGGTGGATGGTATTTGTATCAGTCAAGGTTATCTGGAGTAAAGGAGCTCACAGGATATGTATATTATAACGGGGGATTTATCAAATCAGCTTACACTCAGAACAGTATAGTCCCAAGTGTCCGCCTGCACATGGAGAGCCAGAGGAACCAGCAGCTGGTCCAAGAGCTGATCCAAGAGCTAGAGTCTCAGAATAGGAGCCACCAATGATGCAGTCCCGGTTCAAGATGGAAAGGCCAGGAAACTTCCCGAAGAAATGTTGGCGAAAGTCCGGTTTGAAGAGTCAAGGAGCTGAAATCCTAGGTGAGCACAGACACACTTTCACTCCCCTTCTTTTCATCTGTCTCCAGCCTATTGAAACAGTGCTGCCCCACATATGGGGCAGGACTTCCCCCCTCAAACTGCTGTTCCACATGTCAATCATCTCATCAATACACCCAAAGTCACACAATCTAAGTGTTTCTTAATCCAGTCAAGTTGACAATCCAGGTTAGCCATTACGATATCATAATAGCTTCCTGAACTAAGACAATTATGTTCAGCTTCTAATGTTGGAGGGCTCTTTGTTACTGCAGGAAAGCTAATATAATCTGACAACACACTGACCATCCTCCCTCTGATGACAGGAACAGTCTTTCCTCAAACTGGTCCCTCTGCCTGGAAGTCTCTAACCTCTCCATTTACATAACTCCTTCAGATCTCAAATCTCAAGCATTTCTTCAGGGAAGTGTTCCCTAACTATGTTATTCGCCCCTATCAGAGGCTCTCATCCTATCAAGTATCTCTCCTTCATAGCTCTTCACAAAGTGGCAATTTTGCCTTTATTTATTTGATGATTTTATTAATTTCCATCTCTCCCATCAAACTGTCAGTTACACAGGAGCACGGTCCAATCTGTCATGGTTCATTGTCTTTCCCTTAGTACATGCTATGGTCCAGCACATTGTAAAATCTAAATAAACATTTGTTGAATGAAAGAAGGAAGAAAGGAAGGAAGGAAGGAAGGAAGGAAGGAAGGAAGGAAGGAAGGAAGGAAGGCAGTAGATGAATGGCAAATGCCTGGGACAAATATTCTTTATCCTTAATTTCTGAGTCTGCCCCAATCTTGCTACAATTAAGTTGATTATAACTTCAATTATGGATGCAGGAGGAATCAGGATACTTTGCCATTGCCACCTTCATATTATTTGCTTTTGAAAATATTCAGAAAAGTTGATGGCAGCCATGCTGTATTCAGATCCTGTGACCTACCTACCTCTGGGCAGCCAGTCCCCACAGGTACTTCAACTCAGTCCCTGTCACTTTGTGCCTAGGAGAGGTCATAACAACCTGAGCAGCCACATCTTCCCCACCAGAGTGTCCCAAGGTCCTGGATGCCTCAGTATCCCCAATCAGGGTTAGGGGCAAGACCTCTGCACCCCCAGATGCTGCAGCCTGTGAATTGATGGCACTGTCCCTCTTGGTTAACACAATTGCCTTCACCTCTACATAAATCAGACTTACAGAACACAGTACATTTCAGAAGCCCAGGGACACCTCTGGGGCCTCGCAGTTCACTGAAGCTCATTATGGAAATCAGCTAAATGCTGAGGAACAAGATAAGTGCGAACTGTTTACCAAGTCCTTCCACCAGAGACGCACAGACCGTGCTAATGGGAGCTCATTGGCCGCCTTCCTCAGTCACTTGGCCCTCTTTATCTGCTGCTGTGACTAATCTGCAGGAAGAGAGGTGCACATGGGCATGAAAGAGCTCTCCAAGGGCTTGGGGTGATTGGTGAAGGGGGACAGGAACAGGCAGAGGGGGTCCGAGCCCTTGGCCTCAGTCCCTACCAGATCCTGTTCACCAGTAGGACCATCCCCAGATGTCCTTTTCTACCTTCCAGGATAGTAGATTCTTTGACCAGCCCACTTTTTAAAGACCAATAAGATCAACAATGACCCTCAAACTGACATCCCCCTAGGAGAAAAGCACTTTACAGTTTACATAGCATTTTTGCTTTCATTAACTTGTTTGAGCCTCCCAATATTTTGACCAAGTAGGTAGATTGCTACCACCCCCATTTCCAACTGTGGAAATAGACTCGGGGAATAAAGCGATCTGCTCAGATTATTATGGGTAAGTGTTGTTTGTCTCTGTCCGAATACAACACTTTCCACTTCACCAAAGCTCCTTCAGTGGGAATTGTGGGAATTATTAGAATGTCATTAATGGGGTTCAGAGCATTCTCAAACGTCTTGATCTTGCATGTGGATGTTGTATATATTCACATAGGAGCATTCTTTTCCTGTGAAATGAATTCAACATTTTTACAGTTCTAAGATGGATTGATATCTCTAAGAAGTAAAAAAAAAAAATTGCCAGTGGTACTAGACTCTCTAAGAAAATAGGACATTTGCCTGATGATCCAGCAAAGTTTTAGGCTAGATAAATTTTTTTGTCCATTCACCCACTTTTTTCCCAAGGAAGAAAGGTATAAAGTGAGTGTTATTTGGCCTCCAAGCTCCATGTCTCCCCATTCCCAGCTATCACCTTTCAGTGATGGTATGAGCAATGCCTACTGAGATTTGGGGGTACTGCATTAAATTTTACTTTTGAGGTAAATTCACTTTCCTCTCTCTAGCTGGAGCCCAGAGAAAGCTGCATCTTTGGAGAGGTCCCTGAACTGTCCAGACTCTGTTCACTACACTCACAAGATCTCCTTTGGAGGACCTTAGGCCACGCTCAGCACCCTAACTTTAGACCACAGCGTATGGGTTAAAGAACATATGCCTTATGGTACAACAGTCCCAAGTTTGAATTCTGGCCCTCCTATAAAACCTAGAGGGAAGCCATTTAACTTATTTGAGCCTCTGTTTTCTTACCTGTAAAACAGGGATAATACTGATATCCCCATTTGTGCCAATCAGAGAGTATGATTTTCAGACTATGAAAATAATCCAGGCATGTGTCTGAATGTCCCTACTGCTCTGCTTAAATTTGGATGGCAGCCAGGCATGGTGAGGCATGCCTGTAATCCCAGTACTTGGGAGGCTGAGACAGGAGGATTGTAGGTGCAAGGTCAGCCTCAGCAACTTAGCGAGACCCTGTTTCAAAATAAAAAATTGCCGGGCATGGTGTTGCATGCTTGTAATTCCAGTACTTGGGAGGATGAGACAGGAGGATTGCAGGTTTGCATCCAACCTCAGCTACTTAGTGAGGCCCTCCGCAACTTAGTGAGACCCTGTTTCAAAATAAAGAATAAAAAATAGGGCTGGGGTGTGGGGTATAGCTCAGAGGTAAAATGTCTCTGGGTTCAATCCCCAGTACTGAAGAAAGGAAGAAAGAAATTAAGAAAGAAAGAAGAAAGAGAGAAAGAAAGAGAGAGAGAGAGGAAGGAAGGAAGGAAGGAAGGAAGGAAGGAAGGAAGGAAGGGGACTATGGGTGTAGCTCAGAGGTAGAACACCCCTGCGTTCAATCCCCAATACAGAATAAATAAATAAATGAATAAATAAATAAATAAATAATAAAAATGAATGAGGAGTGTAACTTGAAGGTAGAATGTCAAATGTCCCTGGGTTCAGTCCCCAGTACCAAAAAAAGTAAAGAGAAAAAGAAAAATTTGGATGAGAAATCAAGCAATAAGAACAAGTCAGGGCATTGGCTGAGAGGACTCAATGCCTCCGGTGGGTCACTGAGCTCTGGCTTTGAGACACATGGCCCTGGGCTTGAAATCTTGGCGCTCCCACATGCTTCCTATGAGACCTCCGACAACCTGTCTCAGCTTCACTGTAGGTGTTAATAAATGAAAATAATAACACCTACCATATACAATTGTTGTGAGGAAAAAGCATAATTGAAGCACATGTGCCTGGCATGTAGTTACTGTGCCAGTGTCCAATAAATATCAAGATAAATGTAATAATGAGTAGAGGGGAGGAAACTGGGAGAAAGAGACTAACATGCCCAGGAGCACACAGCGTGTTGGCGACAGGGTTGAAACCTAAAGGCAGGTCCTCAGGCTGACTCCAATGGACAAGCCCTACTGGGCTAATTCCATCTGAATCCCATAAGGGAGACCCAAACACTGGAGGTAGAGCAGCAAGAAAGCCTGAGCCCAACTCCTAAATGTGGTGGTACCAGGTACCTGAGCTCAAGACCTGGCTTTCTTGCCCCTTCTCCCATTGGATGGGCCACCCAGCCAGGTCAAGATGGGCCTCCCAACTTAGAGTAGATTTGGCTTCCAGCCACAGCCAATGTGGGAAGCCTGCTGTGTGGCCTGTCTGTGTGTGCCCGAGTGGGCCATGCGTCTGGCCCAAGGCTGGTTATAAACTGCCTCTTACCAGGGCCTTTACAGCAGACTCCTGCATTTCCCAGAATAATCTCGCTCATTATGATGCCGGCAGACTTTTCAAGCCAGCTCATTTTTCTTCCCTTTGTCTCAAATTCCAATACCCTGCCCTTTTCACAAGGTTTCCGAGAGAACAGTTCACAGCGCCCATTTTTTTGTGTGTGCATGGGGGTGGGGAGTGGAAGTGTCCCCAGAGGGTGAGCAGTATCTCAGCCTTAGTTTAAAAAAAGAAGAAGAAGAAAAAAAAAAGATTAAGGTAAGAGCCTTGTCTGCTAAATCTCCCCATTTTGGAATCAAACGTTGTTTGAAATTCAGGACAAATTCTCGGCTCTCTTGCTGACAAATTCCACGCAGCACAGAGGAGAGGTGAGAGAGGCGAGGTGGGAGGTGCCTAGCGTCCTTCACTGAAGGGCTGTCAAGTGCACGCCTACTGTGTACCAGAATCTGCTCTGGGTTTTGCGGATGGCAAGGTAAGCCAAACAGACACTATCCCTCCCCTGTAACTTAAAGTGAAGGAGAGAGACGTGACCACATAACCAACCAATTCATAAATATACCCAGGCACCTGCTTCAGAGGGAAGGCACGGCACATGGGACTACAGAAGCAGGTACTGGGGACCTGAGCCAGTGAGAGGTCAGAGAGACTTCTGAGAGAGATGACATTAACTCTGGGAAAGAAAGATGATCCATAGGGGTCAATGGGGTGGAGACAGGAGAAATACCTTCCAAGGAGGACAACCTGAGAAAAGTCCCTGGGGCCAGAGGCATCAGTAATATCTGAAGAGGAGGAAGGACACTAGTGTTCCTGGTTCCCAAGACAGCAAGCAGCAATGGGATGGGATGGGGGAGGCTGGTAATGCAGGCAGAGGAGATCATGTAGGATCTTGTAGCCATAGCAAGCCAATTGGTCATTGGCTTGACACAAGAAGGAACCATTAAGGAATTCAAAGCAGAGGGATGGTATGTAAGGCTTGTGGCTTGCAAAAGCCACTCTGGTTGCTGAGCGGAGATTAGGGTGCATCAAAGCAAAGAAAGAAAGAGGGAACCAAACAAGAGAAGAGGGCAACCCAGGCTCCAGTGGAGGTGATGGTGACAATAGTAAGAAGGGGCAGGTTCTAAGGAATGTCCTTGATGATGTCTTCATTGGGATGGTAAAAACAGGTACTAATTCTCCCCCTCCATGAATCCATATACATTGCTAGTCCCCAGGCTTGCTGACACTAGGCTCCCCCACAAGAATTTCTTTTGCCAATAGGACAATAGCAAACATCATGCAAAGACTTGGACATTTTTCACACTGGGGCTTGCTCTTTCTGCTGCTTTGGTGACAGTGTGCTCACTATGTGAAGAAGCTCAAGCCATCCTGCTGGACGATGAGGCACACGACCCAGTCACCCTGGCTCCTCAGCCAACATCCTACAAACTGCCAGTCATGAGTGATGGTATAATGATCACTCAGCTGCCAGCTGATTGGAGATGCAAGAGTGAGCCCAGCAGAGATCCTAGACCAGGACTGCCCAGGAAATCCACAGAATGGAGTCAGGCATGATGGCACACACTTGTAATTCCAGTACTTGGGAGGCTGAGACCGGAGGATCGCAAGTTCATGGCCAGCCTCAGCTACTTAGTGAGGCCCTCTGCAACTTAGTGAGACCCTGTTTCAAAATAAAGAACAAAAAATAGATCTAGGTGTGTAGTTCGGATACAGAATGCCCCTGAGTTCAATCCCCGGTGCCCTAAATAAATAAATAAACAAACCACAGAATTGTTATCTGCACAAATGGGTATCATTTTAAGTCATTAAATTTGGGGGGTGGTTTAGTTATATACGCCCATTTATGTCAGTTTTCTCTCAGTGGATACACTCAGTGAGGGGCAGGACCTAATCTGTTTTGTTTACTACACTTTATTCCCAGGGTCTGGGGCAGTGCCAGGCAAATAATAGCTGTTCAATGAATATATGTTGCATATGAGGATAAACGATTGAATGAATGGCCATTATCTATTTGGTTTCCCCTAGTAAAGACTTTCTGCACCAGCCCCAGGACATTTCTTCCCTCCCTACCAGGAGTCCAGAGGTGATAATTCTGAGTAGAAACTAAATTTGTATTCAACCCTTATAGATGGCTTTTGTGTGCTAAGTTGGCAGAATGTTAAACATTGGGGACAATGGTGGAGAAGTTGCATTCCCCTCCTTGAAAGTATCCAGTTTGGCAGACAAGATGGGCACAGAGAATAATAAAGCTTCTTTGCTTATTGTGCATCTAATATTTTTCCAGGTACCTTACATACAGTATTTCCTTCAATCTTTATAACAGGCACAGGAAGAAAGTACAATTAGCATCCCCCTTGGATGGATGAGAAAACTGAGACATAGAGAAGCAAAGTGCCTTGCCCAAGGAAACAGAGCCAGACTCAAACCCAGCCTGACCTCTGCTCTAACTGGGATATTGGCACAACCGAGTTGTACCAAGGCAGTGTATCCGTCAGCATTCTCACAGTCATAATCTAAAGACCTGGCCACATAACTTAGAGAAAGGAAGATTTATTTGCTCATGGTTTGGTCCATGTGAGGCCAGGGAGCACGGATCCCAGGGCATGGCAGCAGGAGGGTGTAGGCAGGGAGAGCACATGGGTTTTGCTCCTCAAGAAAGAGATCAGGGGGAGGAGGAACCATATATAATCCCCAAGGCCACACCCCCAGGGATCCACCCCTCCAGCCACACCCTACAAGCCCAGGCCACCACCACCCAGATAAATCCATTACAATGGATTTATCCACTTCTGGGACTACAACCCTCGTGACTCAATTACATCAGCTTCAAACACCAATTTATGAGTTCTTCAAGAAGCCATTCTATATCTAACTGTAACAGGCAGTATCATTCTTGGGTGGGTGAGCAGGAACAGCAAAGTGTCAGAACAAGTTCCACAGATAAGGTGATTCTAGAAGGAAAAACAAGGATTCCCTGTGTGAGCAAAAGCAGGAATGGCATTTTAGCCTGAGGGCGCAGTGCAAATGGAAGTGCCACAGTCCACCAGGGAACTGGAAGGAAGAGGGCATGGGGGGAGCGGTGAGGCCAGCATGAGTAGACGAGAGAAGCCAATGAAGCCTGCAAAGAGAGTCCATGCCACCCCTCTCTGCAGAAGGCAGCTCACAGCTGGTCCTGATGGAGCAGGGTCACCTTAGGGAGTTAGGACCTTGATTCTGATCCCAGCTTTGATTCCTGGCTATACAGTTTGGGGAAGTCAGATCACTTGCCTAATCCAACCCTCAGTTTCCCTCTCTACAAATTGAAAATGTAGTGCAAGATCAAAGGAGTTTCTATATATTGAGGACATATATATTGAGGACCTATCATACACTAGGAGGTAGATATTTCATAGATTAGTGTGAGGATCAAATAGATGAATGCATATAAGGTGATTAACATAGTACCAGGTGCCTAGTAAGCACCCAGCACTAGTCATGGCTAATGCAAGTGTCATGTCCATTGATTGCCAAGTAACCCTCTGAGAGACAGTATCTAAAGGCTCTAGAGACACACTGCCTGGATTTAAATCCTAGCTCTCCCACTTTCTTGCTGCGTCACTTGGAACCAGTAACTTAACCACTGTGGGCCTCAGCTTCCTTGTGTCTAAGCTGATAATTATATTTCATTTGGTCATTGTAAAAGTTGAAAGAGACAATGCTTGTAAAATGTTTAACTCCCAGAACCAGCCACCTCGGATGTATCTAAGCGATGTCAGCTGTTACTAGACACCCCATTCTGCAGATAGCAAAGTCAAGGCTCAGCTCGGTGATAAAATGTGCTCTAGGAAACACATCTAACAAGTGGCAAGGCTGGGACCTAACCTGGCAAATTTCTAATTCCCAAGTCTGGGCTCCTGACTGGTGTTCCAGGTACCTCTGAGGTGCCTTTTACCAGCTAAGAACATTATTGCTTCTGATCAAAGTCATTGTAAAACTCTAGAATAAAGAATTGCTTTTCTGGAAAAACTTTTAACTCCCCAGAGAGGTCAGAATGAATATATGTCCCTGATATATAAGCATACCACATTTCCAAGTTGGTTTTATGAGGGGAAGCTCTAAATTTCTATGGTTTGAAGGTGGCAAATGGTAACGACAAGGTATTAAACTTTGTGGGGGAGTGACTGCCTCGAATCCTCTCTGGAATGAGGCAAGGTGTAAATAAATGAATACCTGAGGAAGGGTGTATGGGGAGGGGGAGCCCTGAACTGGAGGAGGAGCAACGGTTCTGTCACCAACTCACTATGTGACTGGAGCAGGACCCTTTTCCCTCTTTGCACCCACATTTCCCCATTAGTCTAGAGAGCTATAATTTATGATCCAAATTGGGACACTTTGCAGAGGAAAAGGGGACACTATTAATAATGACACCAGAACCACAGATGTGGAGTTTGTCCTGGGAACCCTGAGACATGGCCACCCTACCTATCGAGAGAATGCCAAAATCGCACCCTCATTTGTAAGGATCCTTCTGACTGTGACATTTAATGACAAAATTGGTCACTGAGACCTGATCCTGATCAGGTACTAGAGATGACCGGGAGTGCTGGTCCACTGGAAGTACACATGCAATGAAATGCAGTGGGCCAAGGAGGAAGTTGGGGTGCCTCTGTTGGTGGGGAAAGAGAACCATGATAGACAAACAGAATCAAAAAAGAACGTGATATTACATGCTAGCTCCTGGACCATGGGGTCCTCCTGCCTTTTGTCCCATCCATAGGCAAACAGAACAGAATAGAAGCTGAACCTTGTACCAGAACAGGAGCTCATTGCCTTGTTCCCTCACTATCCTAGGTCTCAAGTGTCCCCCACAGCTAACCTCATCCTCTTCCATGCCCTGTATCTATCTTCCAGACTTTCCTTGGCCCACTAGTCTACCAAACACAGCTTGGATCCTAATCCTGAGCTACCCAACCTGGCCGACATCACAGGCCAAGTTGGTGAGATAATGACTCAGCTGTCTGTTTGGCTCTTAGGATGTGGTTTCAGGGAGAATCCTGGAAGGAATAATTTCCAAACATACCTACCATCTGTTGAACTTGAGCGTGAGCTGCTTGCTGAGCAGTCTATGGTTCTACCTGGTGAGTCCAATGACCAAGAAAGTCTGGAATTCAGTTTCCTTGAAGACCTCTGCTTGGGGCTATTTCTCCTCCTTGACTATGGTACAGTAAGCTCCTTGAACTTGCCACTAACTCAAAAGAATGAGGAGCTCTCAACCAGAAACACTTCATCTCTGGCCATGCTTCTGCTCTGCAATTTGATGGAATCATTCTTTAATAAAGCTGCATTTTCCCCCCACATCAGAGATGATCGAAGACAGGGGAAAATACTCCCATGAGAAATGGGGGTTTTCAGTCAAGCAAACAGAAATCTGAAGGGTGATTCCATTAGAGTAGCGACTCGGTTTGGTGAATGGAGCAGTGAATTTCAAGTCAGGGCCCTAGATTCCATGAGATGCAGCATGAGGCTTTCTCATCCATCTCACTAGACTTCTGGGTGGCTCGATAGGATAATGGGCATGAAGTGCTCAGAAACTCCAAAGTGCCGGTTCATATGTAAATGATGAGTGTCTTTTAGGATGTGAAGTGTTTTTAAAGAGAAGGTTGCCACTGATCAATTATTCTCTTTGCTCATACAGAACTGACAAGGCTCCTAAATTCCACATCCTGCATACATTGACAGTTTTAGATTGCATTTCTTTACAGGATGGGAAAATCCTACAGCAATTCTGTCTCCCTGGAAAGGAGAGCTGGATCCCTGGGGTTTAGGGGCTGGTAAAGGCTCAAACATTAACCGGGGGCCTGGTGTAGAGGAGATGGAGGTGTGGAAGGGTCAGGTTTTATGGAGGTTCAGAGTACAGAGCCGCCATTCATAAGCCCTTGTGACTTGAGCAAAAAATACTTCTTTTTATTGGGGGGGGGTGTTGTTTGTTTTTCTTGTACTCACTTTCCTTAACTAAAATGGCAACGCTGGCTCTTCCCTCTTGCTCCTTGAGGGTAGAATCTGTACCCAATTCACCTCTTTCTATGGTTAGTAAATATTTGATTCATAAGTGCATCGCTAACTAGAAACCATTCTAATCATAAGAATTTCTGAATATATTCAGGCTCCTAAAGGCAGTCCCAGCTTATAGTAGAGGTGGATCCCAACCCCACACCCTGTAAGAAGGACCATTTTTACTATTTTCCTAAATCTAACTGTGATCAACAGAAAGTGCAGAACCTGTCTTCTCTCATTCTCCACCCCAGGTACCCAGATGGGTGCACAGCTGTCTGCATGTCCAACGGCACATGAAGGAAGGCAATAAATTGTCTCTGTTTGGTCCCCGCCTCTGGGTGGGAATGAAGTTATCAGGAGGGTGTCAGCTTGCACGGAGAAGTTATGTTCTCCCTGCAAAAACTGGGAGATTTATCCTGTCCTTGCCAGCTGCCTTTGATCAACAACTTGCTCTTTCTCTTCTCCCTTCAGAATGCATGTCTTTGGACAAGTCACTCTGCCTCTCTGAATCTAGCTACCTCTCCAAGAAAATGGAGATCCTAATTCCCATCCAAGAGGGATGCTGGGAAGAACAAATGAGATAATGAATGAGAGGCGTGTAGCTTCATGTGTGGCACATTTTAAAGGCACAGTGGAGAATAGCTGTTGGTATTTTCTTCATTGGTAGCTGATGAAATGGTGGTTAAGGGATTAGGTGAGATACTGTATGTAAAGTACTTTATGTCCAGCACTCCATAAATGGTGGCTATTCTTAGTGGAGATAAAGATATGTACATTACAAAAATAATAATAATGAAAGTTGAAATGGATGAAACAGAATAAGAGGAGTGCTCAACTACTTCAAAAATAGATAGGTGCATCTAGCTGGGGAAACAAGGTTCATTTCCCCAATTTTTCTGATGAGGAGACTCACAGGGAAGGCTTGTTAAGTACAAGTTCATCAGCCATATCCCACCTCTAATCTCTAGAAGAACGGCCAGAAAAGGCACCGCAGAGTTGCATGTTTAGCAAGTCCCCCAGGATTTGTATCATGAAAGAAATCTGGAAGCTTCTGGAGTGAATGTCATCCTAGCTGGGACTTGTCCTTCAGGTGACAACAGTGATCGTAATCTCCAGCTTTCTTTGAGAAGCAAGCACTCATGGTTAATATCAGTTACTATGAACATTTCCATAAGATAATCATCACTAGATCCAAGAACAAACAAACAAAGTATCACTAGATCCATTTCACAGATAAGGAAATGGAGACTCAGGGTGTTGAAAGGTCTTCCTCATGGTTGCAAACTGGAAAGTACCAGAGCCAGATTCAAGTCTAATACTGTTTGACCTCAAAGCCTGTGCACTTTTCACTAAGCAACACTCTCTAGATATTGGTATGTGCAATGAAAGGACATTCCAGGTGCTCAACAGCCTAAGCCTAGAGGGGGAAAGGCTGGTAAGAAGAAAGATGGCTACCGCAGTGGTGTGACTACAGTGCAGCTGGAGCAGAGAGTGACAGGCAACCATGGGAGAGAGGTAGGGCAGGCAGGTTGGACTGTTGGTTGGGGCGCAGGTTGAGCTGTTATTACAGAGACCTCCAAAATGCAAGGATTTAAATAGCAGAGCTGGTTCCTCCCTCACAAAAGTGATCCATGATGAGTGTCCTGGAGCCTCAGAGATGGAGGTAGGACAGCTCTGCTGTCCTCAACATGGGGCTTCTATCAGGGCAGCTGTCTCAGTGGTGGCCATTTCCAAGCCAGAAGGAAACAGGGACATGGAGTCCAGAGCAGACAGGTTTGCCTTTTAGGAAATGGCCTGGAATCTTCTAGAAATGGGAATGCCACTCACCTCACTTCTACTCACCCTCCAGTTACGTGTACCTGTGACACAGTCTCACTTGTCTGCAGGGAAAACTAGGAAACACAGTGAGTGACTGGGTACATGGCTGCCCAGCCAAACTTGGCAGGAAGGAAGAAGGAAAGAGATGAGAATGGAGCCTTCAGGTCTGTTATTGGGCCACATAGGATTAGAAAATACCAGAAGCAGTAACATCGTGTTTAGTCTATGCCAGGCAATTTTTAGATGTTTTATCTGTATTAGCTCAGTTAATCCTCAAAACCAGTGTGAACACCAAGACTAAGGGCCTGCTAAAAGAATAGGATCTTTAATTGGCGTACAGTAAGGTTTTTGTATTTGGGGGGGGGGGTTGAACAAGAAGAGTGGGCAAGTGGCATTACATTGCATCCTGTTCATCCAGTCAAGAGGTACAGAGCAGCAGAAACAATGAAGAACACCCAGGCCTAAGAGTGGTAAGCCCAGTTGTGTGGCTCCCTCGGTCTGAGGCCTTCGGTTACAAACCTCTTTATCTTTTTTTGTAAAACGAGGTGCTGGAGTGGTTGGTGTTCAAGGTATCTCTCCCTCTGCTATTCCATGTCATTGACAGATGCCCTCCTGTGACCCTACCATGTATAGAAGACACTAGAAGAGAAAAAATAGGTAGAGAGATGATAGATGCTCACAGGACAGCCATAGAATAAGAAAAACCTGCCGGGCGTGGTGGTGCACACTTGTAATCGCAGTACTTTGGAAGGTGGAGACCGGAGGATCCGGGTTCACGGCCAGCCTCAGCTCTCTCTCTCTGTCTCTCCCTGTCTCTCTCTCTCTCTCGCTCTCTCTCTCTCTCTCGCTCTCTGTCCTTAGTGAGGCCCTCCGCAACTTCATGAGACCCGGTTTCAAAATAAAGTATAAAAAATAGGGCCGAGGGTGTAGCGCAGAGGTAGAACGCCCCTGTGTTCAATCCCCGGTACCACAAAAAAAAAAAAAAAGAAAAAGAAAAACCTGTCTCAACAACACTGGAAGACAACATTGTCTAATTCTCTATCTTTAAGGTGTTAGCAGGCACTGCTACTCTCCTCCTGAAAGTAGGAGACTTGAAGTCATCCTCGATACCTTTTTCTCTGGCCCCATCACCTCAGTGTCTAGTCCAAAGTGGCCAGTCTGAGCTCCTGACTATATGCTGAGCCCATCCACTCCTTCCTCAAGCTAACATTATGGCCCCAGGTAGAACCACCTGTCTCTTACCTGGACCTCTGCAGTCACCTCCCAACTTATTTCCATCTTCCCTATCTGCTCTGCTCCAACCCTTACTCAGCAGTGAAAGAGATTCTGATATAAAGCAAATACAAGCTTGCTATAGCTCTGCTTAGAACCCCTCAAATATGTCAAATTGCTTTTAAAGAAGAGGCCAGAATTCTACAAAGCTTTGCAAAGTCCTTCCTGTTCTAGCCCCCACCAACCTCTCCAGCCTTTTCCTATACAACTCCTTACCTCCAACATAGGCTCCCACCATCCTGGCCCTTTTGATGGGAAAATTAGTCATGCTCTTTCTTGTTTCATAAAGACTTTAATAGATGCTGTTTTCTGGACCTAGAACAATTCCCCCACTCCTTTACCCACCCTCCATCATGTCTCAGCATTACAAGTTGTATCCTCAAGGAAACCCTATCCAACACCAACCCCTAGCCCACACCGGTCCCTCCTGTCTTAAATTCTACCAATGTATGCATTTATTTGTGTGATTGTATGATTGATGCTTATTGCACTAAACGTTCAAAGCTTGATGAACCAGGAAACTTGTTTATCCTAAACATCATATCTTTCCAATGAATAGAAGTTGAATTGAAAGATTCATGAGTGAGTGAACACCATTCTCCATCGTCTAAAGTATACAATTCCAAACTTCCTGTTTTGCCTTCCAAAACCCTGCTCAGCCTGGCTCCAGTGTAACCCCAGAAACATGGCCTCCAACATAAACAACTTGACCCAGATCTTCTACTTCACACAGTATGTCTTCTTCCTCACAAAGACATACTGATATAAATGTTGACCCCACTTCACAGGTAAAGAGACAGACTCAGAGAATGATGGTCTCTAGCATCCAATATAATGTCAATTTTGAATGATCCTCAAATCAATTTATTTAGATTTTCTAATTCTCATGACTCTTCCAAAGTGGTTTTAGGGTGGTTGAAACTTGAGACAATGAATATTTGCATGTGTATGAGGATTTCTAAGAAGCTGAAAGTCAGCCTTAAAGGCCCTATGACGAAGACATAAGCTATGCAGCCAGTGTCAAGAAAACAAAAAGAATTAAGGTTAATAGTGGACAATCTACTTACCATGCTGAAACTCCCATATTCCCGAACTCTTGAGTACTCGCCTAGAATGGGGAAGTTGTTACATTCTTTTTTCTTTTGGGGGGCAGAAATGTATGAAACTGAACCATACTGGGCTGCCAATATTGTTCTGTTTTTGACTGGCATTATATATACACACACACTCATACAAACATACACACACATGCACTGACCCACATGTACACGAACACACAACTTCTGAAGTTGTTCCCATGGCAGTGCTGCCCACACATTCTTGCCAAAGCACATTAATTCTTCCTGAAAACCAGGGTGATACAGAGGATGGCTGAGAGCACAGTGAATTTTCCACCTAAGGTATACTTGGATAAGATCTAAAGTTATCAAAGCTAGAAATCGAGGTTTCTAAATCTTTGGATTACATAGTAATTTAAACACAAGGCTTGTTGTGACAAAATATAGCATGATATATCAAAGTTGGTGGGAGGATTTTGTAAATGAAAGAGAAGGGAAGCTGGTAACTCAGAAGAAGCAAGGAGAATGGAAATTGAAACTCTCAAAGGGAGTGGGGCGCAAAGGGACTTCAGAAAGCTCAGCTAAATGGGAAACAGCAGCACATATTCAGGTCTCTGGAAGGCTCCTTTGAACCTTGTTTGTTAAAATTAACTATACTTAGCCGGGCGTGGTGGCGCACGCTTGTAATCCCAGTACTTTGGGAGGCGGAGACCGGAGGATCCAGGTTCGCGGCCAGCCTCAGCTCTCTTGCTCTCTCTCTCTCTCTCTCTCTATCTCTCTCTCTCTCTCTCCTTAGTGAAGCCCTCCGCAACTTCGTGAGACCCGGTTTGAAAATAAAGTATAAAAAAAATAGGGTTGGGGTCGTAGCACGGAGGTAGAACGCCCCTGCGTTCAATCCTCGGTACCGCAAAAAAAAAAAAAAATTAACTATGCTACCTCTGGCGCCCCCTGCCCTTCACCAAAAGTAGTAAACGTGCACCTCTAATGTCCAAAGTTGGTTCTGTTGCCACAGCCTCAACTAAAAGGAACCAGGACAGCTCCATAGGAGAGAGCTTGCACTCAATCCTGGGGCACAGAAGTTCAAGGTCAAGGTCAAAGTGGACCTTGGACACTGTGCTATTTTCAGGAAGTGAGATGTCAGGAATGATGATCAAGGAAACAAAGTTGGTTAGAGAAAGGCCCAACCAACCAAAGGAACAACCCAAACTTGAACAAGTCACTATATAAACAAAGAACTTAGAGAAATGGAAACAGTAAAAAGAAGTGTAGGCATGTGATGACGATGACTGACATTTATGTGCCGCACACTTTACAACTATTAACTCATTCAGACCACACAGCATCCTTATAGATTTGGTGTACTGTGATTAAACTTCATTTATGTAGAAATAAACTGGGATGCAGAAAAGTGAAGTGATACGTTCAAGGTAACCCAGAGCAACAGGCAGGATTTGAACCCCCAAAGCCCGACTCTAAACACTTGATTCTCAATCACCAGCCATGCCACAATGTGGAGCACACAAAAGCAAAAACTTGAAATGCCAAAGGGAATCCCCATGCTCACACAGACCTCAATATTATTTACAGAAACATTGTATATGAGTCAACCCCAAGTTACCAATCGCAGATACTAGAAACTTCAGACAAGGATGCAATTGGAGAGACATCTACCACCTGGTGTTCTATTGACAGGATGTGTTGACCAGTCTATGACCATAGAGAAGAGATTAAGGCTTACAAGAAGGAAGAGGTGGGATTTGAGAAGCTTGAGAGTGTGCCACAGCCTGAAAATGAGGGTGTGTTAAGGGAGAGGTGAATAACACCATGAATGAGTCCCAGAACCCTGTGTCATTCCCAGCTCCCGAGCCACGGTGGGGAAGGTCCCAGCATAACAGGGCTTGTCTTCAGATCACCCTGAGTCTTGACTTCAAGCTGGCTTCACTTGCTAACTCCAGAGAAACTTCAGGCCAGATTTGGTGGGAAGAGTGAAGAAAATCAGCCCTCCACAGCACAGAGAAATAGGTCTGAGTCCTGGCTCCAAAACTCACCAACTGGTGAGAACTTGGGCCAGGTTCTTGACCAAACTGCACCTTGATCTCCTCATCTGTAAGATAGAGATTTTAGCAGAACCCACATTATAGGATGGTTGTGATGACTGAATTAGATAATACAGGTGATTGTCACAGTTCCTGGCACTTAATGAAGACTCAGTGAAGGTGGCAAGTTAAACTACAGCCCTTCCTTGTGGACAAGCTTGGGCGAACTGGTGATTCATGCTCCGCGGGAGTCTCTCTGGGAGAAAAGACAAGTGAAGGGTCAAAATGAAAATTGATGCTTTTGTTGGGTTCTTCCGAGCCTGTTCACCTCTTTTTAGGAAAATGAGGGGCTCAACTCCACGATTCACATTTGGATCATCTAGTCATCTCATCTAACCCTTTATGGTAGTTTCACACCTATTTTACCGATAAAAGAACTGAGGTTCAGAAACAGGAAACACATTCCAGGCCACGAAGTAGGTTAGTATCTTACTGAAAGGCTATAACCCAGGTCCTCTGCTACTGAGGCCAGCACCACCTTCACAGCCTGCTAGGGGCTGTGGCCTGTCCTCCCTTCTGCCCTCCTTCTCTTGAGCCAGAGATGAGCAGAGGAACAAGGCCCGCCTCAGCTGTGCTAAGGGCTGATTTTCTGCCTTCAGAGAGAATGAAACAAGATCCATAAAGGTGAAAGAGGGTCTCATGACACATTCGTTTTCTGCACATGTTTACTTTCTAATCTGACAGTTACAAAGTAGTGTGTGTATGTTATGTTGATGTGTTGTTGTGATTGTTGATGTAGGAGCAGGGGTCTGAGAGTTAAAAACTGATTGTTAACAAAGGACAGAACAGACTTGCACCTGTGTATGGTGTAGGTCTTGTGTGATGTCTGTCTCTTAGAAGTGTGTAAATATGTGTGTGCCGTGCCTTACACTTGTACTTCTGTGGTGTTGCGTGTTTTAGTAGAGTACGTGCATGTCTGCATGTTGTACCTATGTATATATCTGTGTTAGCTGGACCTGCATGTAAATGTATACAACTCTGAATATAAGTGGGCATGTATGTCTATATGTGTCTGGTTTGTGGATTTTTGTGTGTATAGTGTATGAATAAGTGCAGTCTATATGAGTGAGCCTTGCATATGTGTTTATGTGTTATATGTGTCCAGCTGTTGCATGAGCTATTTGTGTGAGGTGCGCTCTTCATGTCTTTACTGTATGGTTATGTCTCGGTGTTGAGAGCTGGGTGTTGTGGGTGGATGTGTGGAGTGTCTAGGAAGAATGCGGTCTGCATGAACGTATAATGTGTTGTGCATCTGTGAGTTTCGCCTGCATCCTGTAGTTTGAAATACAGAGTATCTGGGTATATTCAGTGTGTGTGTGTGTGTGTGTGTGTGTGTGTGTGTGTGCTGGGGTTGTGTTCTGTGTCCATGTACATAGCGTGCTCATGCTGCTCATCTAGGTGTCTTTGTTGCATGGGTGCCTCCTGTGTGTGTGTGTGTGTGTGTGTGTGTGTGTGCGTGTGTGTGTGTATGTGTGTGTGTGTCCACGCATGTGTATATGCCTGACCCGAATTCCTCATCAAGCCTCTGTCTCTGAGGCCGTCACACCCTCCCTCCTCCCCAACTCCCTTTCTCTGCACCCCCACCCCACGTCGGTGGTGGTATCAGGTAGTTATTAGCTGGTCAGACATTTTTACCTCTTCAAAATATCCTATCACTCATATCCAGCTCAGTAATCACAGGAATGGGCCTCGGAGATGTCGTTTATGCTGCAGCCTCCACAGACAGAGAGAACTTGTGTCCCTTTTACCTATTAGTCACTGAAAATAAAGACTCACAAGCAAAATAGCTGCTGTCTGAGCCAGGATTAACTATTTCTGAGCCAGTCTATGGTTTTCTCTACTGAAGCTGTAAATATTGCCCAAGTTGTGGCTGGAACTCAAGCGGCTGGGAACTTCAAAATACCTGGACACCCCAGCTTCCAGGTACCATAAAATAAGATCCTTAGGCTCAACCGTTGTTTCTCCAGGGGATGCTGTTGGCATTTGCTGAGGAGGGTGCAGGGGATGATGCATTACCGCACAGGACTGTTCTACATGTTGCAGGGTGCTTAGCCTGCCCAGCCCTGCTCGCTTGGTACCCAATGCCTTTAGCGTCTGCCAATATTATGACTGTAGAACATCCCCCCATTTCCAAGTCCCCACAAGAGGTGGGAATAATACCATCGTCCTGTGAACCATCAAGCTAAACAAACTATGCAAGTATGAAAATATTGGATTAGAAGGGACTTACACAATAGCTTTCAGGAATCATCGTTCTAGAACACCTTGCCACATTTAATTTATTCACCCATCTATCTATCTGTCTGTCTGTCTGTCTATCTATCTATCATCTATCTATCCATTCTCATTCATTTTTTTCAACAAACACAAATTTGTTGAGTACCTACTCTGTGCCAGGTGCTTGTCTAAATATCAGAGATAGGATAGGACGAGGGTAAGCAAGGTCCCTGTTCTCAAGGACCTTATATTCTAGTAGGATAGAGAGGCAGTAAACATATAAGCCAACAAATAAGCAAGAAGATATGGGATCTGGGAGACAGTGAACAGGATCCCTGGGCAGAGTGAATGGGAAGGGCGTTATTAGTTTGAGAGGGGAGGCAGGGAAAGGCCCCTCTAGGGTGGAACAAGGGAGCTGAGGTCTCAATAGAGGTAGCCCAGACATATGGGAATCTGGTGCAAGGCATTCTGTGCCAGGCACAATACTTAGGGTATTCGCAGAACAACAACAACAGCAACACAGCTGAGAAGGGGTAAAGAGGAGTAGGGTAGTGGCTGAGGGTGGGCAGGGGACAGAAGAAGTTAGAGGAGGAAAACTACAGATCACACAGGGCTTAGGGGCTGTAGCTAAAGTCTGAGTTTTATTCTGAGGCCAATGGAAAACGATTGTAGGGTTTAAAAAAGAAAGGGCTATGCGTATACTAGATTATAGGTTAAAGACAGAAGCCAGATCAGAAGGGCCATGAAGAAGCAAAAGCTATGGAGAAGGGAGGAGTAATGAATAATGATAGTGTGGGGCAGTGGTTCTCCACCTCTGGGTGCATGAGAGTCTCCTGCAGGCTTGAATCCCACCCTCAGAGTTCCTAATCCAGTAGGGAAAAAGGTGGCATCTCAGAATCTGCACTAGTGACATTTTCCCAGGTGATGCTGATCTGTGGCCCAAGGGACATGTTTAAAAACCACTGCTGTAGAGACAAGATACAGAGCAAAGATGAGGAAAACAGATGTACAGAAGCACTAGACCACCTCTTTGCATCAAAAACAAGAGATCACAGGTGGTGGTGCGTGCCTGTAATCCCAGCATTTGGTAGGTTGAGACAGGAGGATCACAGGTTCAAGGCCAGCCTCAAGCAATTTAGTGAGACCCTCAACAACTTAGTGGAACCCTGTTTCAAAATTTAAAAATAAAATTAAAAAGGGCGGGGGGTGTAGCTCAGAAGTAGAATGCTCCCTGGGTTCAATCCCCAGTACCAAAAAGAAAACAAACAAACAAAAATCTATGAAGACAACAGCAATATAAATCTTACTATGCACTCACTGGCAATAACTCTCACCAGGCACTGTGCTGAGTGTCCTGTATGCAGAACCAACAACGTTCTAGAGGAGATATCATTATTAATGTTGCCTCGCAGAAGAGGAAATTAAGGTTTCAGAGGGTCCGAGTGTCTTATCCAAGTTCACACAGCCAGCATCCCAGTTTCCATTCTAAACCATCTGACTCCACAGCCTTCACTTTCATTGAATCTATGAATTCTGTTGTCAAAGGGTCTGTAACTTCTTTGGATTCCGAGTCACTATCCAGTTCCAGCCCTCAGTTTTTTTGTTTTGTATTTTTTAATCCCCCAGTGTGGGGTGTAAGCAGCCCCCAGTTTTTTGTTTTGTATTTTTTAATCCCCCAGTGTGGGGTGTAAGGAGCAATGTCCAAACCCTGGGCCATACTCACCAGGAGTTAGGCTGACAGACTGTTTCTTGCCTCCTACATAGTAAACCAGAAAAGTCAGAAAAATGGCAAAGCAAAGGTAAGACCAGGTGGTACCTGACTATGATCCATGGGTTGGCTTTTTACATTCACCTCCATCCATGGGCAAAGAAAGAAAGCAAAACTCTCTCTCTTCCTTCTCCTCCTCTTCCTCCTCCTCCTCCTCCTCCTCCTCCTCCTTCTCTTTCTCCTTCTCCTCTTTCTTCTCCTTCTTCTCAAACACACACACACACACACACACACAAACAAGCACACACACACACACACACACACACACACACACACACACACAGATACTACTTTTCATTCCATGAGTATATCAGCATACTGGGGATCTCTGACTTTAAATATTTACTCCCAGATTTTTTATCTATATGGCATAAATAATCCCAGCATGTTTTTCAGCATAGGACCACTCTATAGCTATCCCAGGACAACTCTGCCTTTTTCCTTAGGAGCCCTGATGATGGGGCCTTGCAGGTACCTTTCTGTGACTTCCTTCCTGACCACTGTCTCCTTGGACCTGAAACCAGCAGGAGTCAGACAGTGAAGGTGATCAATGCTCTGGTCAATTCAAGGAGCACCCCCAGACTCACTTTTCCCAAAGTGGGGAGCTTCGAATCCACTGGTTGCAAAACACAGGCATCTTGGACAGAGTTGGTCAGAGCTGTTGTTGAAGGTCAGGTTTCAATGGAAACAACACAAAAGAGATTTCCAGAAGATACAAAGAAGGATTCACAAATGCACCCAACCAAATGGGTGACTTGTCATGCAAAGTGTTAAAGTCTCCTTGGAGAACTTCACAAAGCCCCAAAAGAAAAAAGAAAATAAAGGCCTAATTCTGCAGCACCTATAATGGGCCAGGTGTTCTGCTGTTAGCATCTCACTTATCCTCACAATCCTATAGGGTAGATACTGTTATTATCTCTGTTTTGTAAATGAGAAAACCAAGGCCCCAAGAGGTTGAGTCATTTTGCTTCCTCGTCAAACACCTGGTAAATGGCAGAGCTGGGACACCATCCAGAGTTTTTCCAACCCCAGAGCCCACACGAATCCACATTGCTTCCTGAGGCCAAGGAAGCCCACTTGGTGTGAAGGGTTGTGCTCCACCTGGAGTTTGGCACCATGGCTGTCCCCCCTCCTCACACCCCTAGTTTGGGAGGTCACTTGGCCCTTCTCTACTGCTATCCTCCTTTTAGTCCCTACCCTTTATTATACAGGAAACTCCCCATCTGGAAAGTGACTTGTATGCAAAGATTTGAGCACTTATTATTGCCACGGTTATTATTGGTGAGCAGGTGGATGATTTGTTCACAGGTATTAATAAAATATGCCTTTTGTTGCAAAAAAAAACCTTAAAGATATAGGTTGTATGATGAGGAAGTATGCCCCCAATGTTTGAGAGTTCCAGTGGCTCTATATCTTGACAACACTTGCTATTATCAGTCCTTTTGATATTAGCTTCTTTGGTGGTGTGGGGGTAGCATTTCTTTGTATTTCCCTGATGGAAAATGACATTGAGCAGCTTTCATATGCTAATTGACCATTGTGATATCCTCTTTTGTATTCAAATCTTTTGTAATTGAGTTGTCTTTTTCTTACTGATAAATAGTTCTTTATAAATTCTTAATATGAGCCTGCCTTAGTGTGTTCAAGCTGCTATAACAAAAATCCCATAAACTGGATATGAACAACAGAAATCTATTGCTCACAGTTCTGGAAACTGGGAAGTCCAATATCAAGGCACCAGAGATGTGGTGTCTGGAAAGGAGTCACTCCCTGCTTCAAAGATGGTACCTTTTAGCTATGTCCTCACACAGCAGGAAGGGCAAGCACACTCCTTTCTGCCTCTATAAAAGAGGCAGTCATGAGGTGGAGCCCTCATGACTTAACCACTTCCCAAAGGCTGCACTTCTTAATACCTTCACATTAGGGATTAGGTTCCAATAATTTTTGCAGCTTAGCGACATTCAGATCACAGCAGAGCCCTTTATCAGAGAGATGTGTTTCAAGTGACTTCTCTCAGTCAGTCATTTTTCTTTCACTCTTTTATTGGCATCTTTCAATATACAAGTGTTCATTTGAATGGCATTCAATTTATATTCTTTCCTTTTACAGTTATTAAATTTATGCCCTACTAATAATCCTCTACCTTCCCCAAAGTTATGAAGACACTCTCCTGTTTCCTTCTGGAAGACCTGCTTTTCTACCTTTCTCATGTGTGTCTATCATCTGTTTTGAATTAACTTTTGTATTTAATGTGAAAAAGGAGTCTCCAGATTCATTTTTGTTTAGGTGGAAAATCCAATTAATCAAGCAAAGATCATCATTTTCCTGCTAAATGGAAAATATGCCTTTGTGGTAGATCAGATGATGAAATATGTGTTGGTCAATTTTTAGACTGATAGACATTTATGCCTATTTAAAAAAAACTGAGAGTCTTAAGAACATTGGTCTAGGAGCTAGAAAACTGGACTTTTAATATGGACCATGAAATTAATCATTAATTTTAAATAGAACTTTGGAGAAGTACTCCTCTTCTCTGAGAATACAGTCATAATTTGATTGATAGATAGATGATAGGTAGATAGAACAAGATGATTACATCCTCCTTGTGCTCTAATATACAATGGTTTATAGAATCCATAGCTTTACTATAATTATCCTTATCCTTGGAGCTGATTTTTAATCTCAAAATAGAGTTCTAAGTGAGCCTTCAAATGAGCTACAAGAGACTTCATGGGAGGCTGAGACAGAAGAATCACAGGTTCAAGGACAGCCTCAGCAATGTAGCAAGACTCTCAGCAACCTAGAGAGACCCTGTTTCAAAATTAAAAAAAATGAAATAAAATAAAAAGGGCTGGGGATGTAGGTCAGAGGTAAAAAATGCCCGTGGGTTCAATCCCCAGTACCACAAAAGAGAAAGAGAGACAGACAGACAGACAGACTGACTTCATAGAAATCTTTCTGAAGGAAAGAAAACAGAGTGAACAGGAGTGTGAGGTATTACTAGGACTTGGGTGACCATTGTTTTAAATTCCTATTGAAGTGGTAGCACATTACCACAAACCTAATAACTTAAAACAACACAAATTCATTATCTCGCAGTTCTTTCTGTAGATCCGAAGTCCAGCTTGGGTCTCACGGGGCTAAAAGATGTCTGTAAGGCTGTGTGTCTTCCTGGAGGCTCTGCATGACGTATGGTTTCCTTCCACACTGTTCGAGCTCCTTGGCTCATGGCCCCTTCCTTCCTGTTCAAAGCCAGCAGTACGTCATGTCACTGACCTTTCTTCCATGACCACATCTCTCCCTCTCTGACCTTAAAGTTTCTTTCCTTTTAAGGACCCTCGTGATTAGATGTAACTCACCCAGATTACCCAAGAGAAGCTCCCCAATTAAGATTCTGGATGTAGTCATATCTGTAAGATTCTTTGCAGGTTTCTGGGATTAGGATGTGAACATCATTAGGGCCCGGTTTTCTGCCTAACCTATGCTGAACAACTCACAAGTAGGTGAGTTGTTAGACTGATTACGGACCCCACAAATATTAACTGAATTAAATTAACCTTCATTTTTCAAACCCCTTTAACCTCCAGTTGGAGAATAAATTAAGGATCCCCAAAGTAGTTGAGGATCAACAGGACCACAGACAAAAGATAAGAGATTACTGTTTATAGAGCCCAGATTCCTGGGTTCTACTTGTAAGGATGCCACTCACTACTGTGTGACTTTAGGTGAGCATCTTGGCCTCTCTGGTTGGAAGTTCTCCCATCATTGCACTGAGAGCTCTGGAAAACCCACAAACAAAAATGTGTAAAGCAGCTGGATGAAAATAAAAAGGGGAGCGGTGGGATCTTAGGCAAACTGAAAACATCGCCCTGTGTTAAAACATCCCAATGACATGTTTGTGCTTGCCAAACAAACCGCTGACCGCGGGCCAGGAATCTGCGTGCCCTGGACCAGCCGATCTCCAGCGATGCTTCCAGCTCTGACGTCTGCCGGCCTTTGCAGAGCCGCTCTGCGCTCTGCTATGCAGGCGTTTGTAATTTTCCACCTTTGGCAGCAGAAAGGGGAAGTACGAAGCCAAACATGGAGCACTTACATAACAAAATGGAGTAAAGCAGGAGCCGAAGAGAAGAGATCAGAACCTTTCTCTCCCTTGTCCCCTGACTGCAAATGCAGTGCTCTGCCGGGCGGCATCCCAGCTGTGCGGGTTCAGCCTGGCCAAGGCTGGAAGGAGCCCCAGAGCAGCCCGGCCTCATTTCCGAAGGGTGTTATTTCACCCCTGCCTCCCAGATAATGTAACTGAGTCACTCAATTGAGCATAAAATAGAAATTTGGCTTCTTATCTGCCTCAGACCTGACTTTACTATTTTCTTTCTGCAAAATACATTTTTCACTATCTTATCTTCTAATAAACAATCCTGGCTCGGCAGCCTTGTGGCGGTGGTGCTGAATGCATTTAAGAGACATATTTTTCCTCTCTGGCTCCCTGCTTAACGTCTTCTGTTTAAAAGCCTGCATTTTTTTTCCCTCCCTTTTGGGAAAAAAAATATACATCCCATTTGTATGCCGTCTTCCTTTAAAGAACATACACATTTTTCATGAGTCGTTCCGATGGATCCCTCCCTATTTTCTCTCTTTGCTCACTTGATCGGAATTGAAAGAAGGACTTAGTGTGGATTGGATGCATTTTAGAACCGGGTGGGGAAGCCCATGGAGGTGGGGACTTTTAAGAAAGGGGCAACTTCTAGAGTGGTCAGACCCCCACTGGGTACTCCAGGTTTGTGTGGTGGACAGGACATATTGGTGGAAGGCCAACTGGGAATGTTTAATGTCGTCTCTCAAGCGCAGACTGTCAACAGAGCCACCACACAGTGAAACTTAAGCCTCAGAGGAATGAAGAGGCAGAGAGAACCAATATCTCTTCAAGTTTTTTTCAGAACACCCTTCTGAGGAAATACCCACATTGGTAAAGAGGAGAAAACAGTCCCCTTGTTACAGCGGAGGAAACTGAGGCTCACAGTGGTCTTGCTTATCCTGAGGATGGGACTCCCTGGCTGCTCTCTTGGCCTCTAAACACCACTTTAGTGCATGTCCCTATCTCTCTGAACTACCTAGTGATATGAGATTACAATGCACCGATAAAAGTATTTAAAAAATAAAATTTCCGTTTTGATATGTAAAAAAAGAATTAGAATTACACAACACATATATTTTGTGGCGTGATATTTGTAGTTTTTAGGCAATGCTTTTATTCAGAGTGCAACCTGCAAAAGCAGTAAAGGTTAAAGTCATTTCTCAACTGGCCTCTATTCTACCGACTCTAACTCCTTTCATTTTATGCTAGAAAAAGTGGAAAGTTACGGGTTCATGGACTTTCCAGTTTACAAAAGCAGCATTTACCTCATTACTTTTGCACTTAGTAAAACTCAGCTCCTGTCCTATCTAGCCTTCTAGCCTGGCCAGCTTATACAGACCCTCAAAAATGCCACATCTTTATCCCTTCAGCTCTTTATATATGTGGTTGTCTTTACCTGGAACATGTGCTCCTACTCACCCTTCACGTGCTAGCTCAAAAGATGACCCTTCTGACCACCCCACCTAATGTAGCCCCTACTTATTCTCTCCATGTGTCCTCTGCCACTCTCCCTCATCACATTATTGCAAATTTAGACACTGGTGCCTGAGCTTTTCCACATTTAGCTCCTGGAAATAAGGACTATTTTGTTACATTTTTAACACAGCACCCCCGTGCCTAGTATCCTACCTGGCCCATAATGGGCACTTAGTCTGTATTTCAAATGAATAAATGGATTTGAATCCCACAACTCTGTGTGACAGATATTTTTATTCCTACTTTTTGAAAAATAGTGGAGTTAATAATAAGAGTTAATATCTCTTCAGCACTTACTGTGCACCTGATAGGAGTCTCAGAACGTGAGCACTCTTGACTATCTGAGGTGAGTACCATTTTTGTTACCCATTTACAGATGGGAAAACTGAGGCACAGGCAGCACACAGCTGAGGCCAGGGCCCAGGATCTCCTGTTAAAGTGCCTACTGTTCCCACTGAGCCACAGGGTCTCCCATCTGAGCCACTGATGATAAGGAAAGAATCATATGCATGGAAATCTCATTTAGACCAGGCGACGGTTTGCTTTGTAAAATTATCTTATAAGAGTTTTCAGTCTCCTCCAACATTTTCCAATCTTAGGTCAAAGACATTTATGCAAAAAAAACATATTTCATAAGCCTGGGACCCTTGGGACAGTCCTGGCCAGAGCCCTTCTGGAACAAGACCATCTATCTGCTTACCTTGCTTTCCCCTGGGGGCTCGTGCCTCCGGCCCCACTGCCCTCTGCCCACATCTAGGCCTTTGCCAGTCTGCACACCCCATTTCTCACTTGCAGCTCCGAGAACAGGATGAGGTCAATAGGTCTTTCTGTTCCTGCAGGAAGCCAGAGAAGATTAATCTGAGGACAGAGAGATGATGCTGGGCAGCAGAGGAGATTTATGAGGGAAGAAAATTCAGGCCAAGGTCCCTGGTTTTTGTTTCTCTTTATCTGTCTTTTGACTACCACAGAGCCCTGTGGTTGGAAGAAACTTCCAGAGGTCATCTGGTCCAGCCCCCTGCCTCCTAACAACCTTCAGGCAAGAGCATGACCATCTGATGCTCACAACACTTAGGTTCTCTACAGCTCTCACTCCTCCACGTCATGTGGCCCAGATCAATCTGGCACTGGAGAACCCCAGTGATCTGGTTCCATGCTTCCTAATCTCCCTTTAGCCCCTAACATAAACGCCACTGCAGCAGAACTAACATTTCCCCCTCGGCCCCCACCCAACCTCCACCCACGTTCCTATGTTGATCCTCTCATTTGGAATGATTTTGCAACTTGCTGTAAATATGCTTCCACTTCCCAGTCTGACAAACTCCTGATCAAGGCAGAAGGGAACTAAGAATGTGGGCTAGCACAGGCCATGTGCTGTGCTAGGCTGAGCTTTGTGTCTATGATTGCAATTAATCTTTATCAAAACCCAGGATATAGCTAAGCTATTATGCCCAGGCTATAGATAATGATGCCGAGTAAAGAGCTTAAGTTCATCTGTATATTCATCTAGTCAGTCAATCCAGAGTTATTTATTTTGCATCTACAGTGTTTGAAACAGTCTCCTGGGAGGTGGAGATAATAGGGTTGAATCCAATGGTTCTAGTCCTTGCTGTCTTGAAGCTTATTTACTAACAGGAAAGAGAGAGACATGGAACAAGGAATCACAAATGCAATGAGGGTTAGAAAGGAAAAGCAAAGGGCCTTGGCAGAGCTTGCCCAGCCTGGGAGACAGGAAAGGATTCCAGGTGTTACCCTTCCAGAGACTAGGAAATGAACAGGTTGGAGTTAGACAAAGAGTAGGGGTGAGCTCTGTACACGAAGCTGCAAGTCATGATTGGTGGCACTAAGATTTTATCCCAAGTTTTGAGGACCTTGAGTCCTTACCATCTGTACCACAGTATCACCTCCTCTGGGGAGTCGTGGAGCACCTGTTCCAGGACAAAGCAACCACACCAGTGTTTGCACTTCCAGGACGCCTTGAGACTAAGTCAGACCTATGCATTATCATGCAAGGCAAGGAGAGTAATGACCTGTTCTCAAGAGTTACAGGCAAGCCAGGCATGGTGGCGCAGGCTTGTAATCCCAATACTTGGGAGGCTGAGACCGGAGGATCCGGGTTCGTGGCCAGCCTCACCTACTTAGTGAGGCCCTCTGCAACTTAGTGAGACCCTATTTTGAAAATAAAGAACAACAACAACAAAAAAATAGGGCTGGGGATGTAGCTTGGAGGTAGAATGCCCCTGGGTTCAATCCCCAGTACCGTAAAAAAAAAAAAAAGGTACAGGCACAAAACCCCAGTACTCCAGCACCTGTGTCAAGGTATGCTAACTGCTATGAAAACCCCCAAATATCAATGACTTAATTTCTGTGGAGGAGGGTGCCTTGGTAGGATTATCACTGTTCTCAAAATCATTCAGGGACTCAGGCACTTTTCACCCAGTAGCTTGTCCACCCTCTAGGGCCTCTAAGTCTTCAAATGGCTGCTCTTCACCTGATTGGCTGACAAATAGGAAGGAAATGTGAGGGTGGGGAAGAGGAAGAGAGTTCAGGAGGAGTGGAGAGGACAGGAAAAGAGGAGATAATGAAGGGGAAATGGGGAAGAAAGGGAAGGGAGGAGAAGAGAGGAGAGAAGAAAAAGAAGAGACCAGAGGAGGAAAAAGAAAAGACCATGAGTGGATGCTAATGCAAGATTTTAAGAGACTAGAAGTGGTGTACATTATTGTAGTTCTCATTCTACTGATCATAAATCAATCTCAAAGCCAGGCGTGGTGGCGCACACTTGTAATCCCAGTACTTAGGAGGCTGAGACAGGAAGATCGCAGGTTCACGGCCAGCCTCAGCTACTGGGGAGGCCCTCTGCAACTTAGTGAGACCCTGTTTCAAAATAAAGAATAAAAAAATTGGGCTGGGGATGGAGGTCAAAGGTAGAATGCCCCTGGGTTCAATCCCAGTACCACAATAAATAAATAAATAAATAAATAAATAAATAAATAAATAAGTCTCAAGACCAAATTTCATTCCAAATGTTGGAACCAGAAGTGGAACCCATGTCCCCAGAGCTGGTTCAGGTGTCACATACAACACACAACACATTGATGGACATCGGTCTCCTGGCCCTCCTCCCTGCTCACCCCAAACACTTGCTTTATCATATATATCATGCAAATGCACCAGCCAGTTCCTACCCCAGTCATCCCTGGAAGAATGCCTTGGTTTTTCCGAAGGCCCAAGGTTTGGTACCAGGGTCTATAACATCCAGATGGAGTTATCTTTGCTCTAAATTCATAGGGATGGAGAAAAGTAGGCTTCTAGACTAGCACCTTCATTTTACCAAGAATTAAACTGAGGCCCCAGCAGGATGGGAAACCAGCCCAAGGTTACAGACCTGCAAAGTGGCCATGCTAAGTTGCAGAGGCAAGGCATCAGACTTGCCTATGGAAGCCACCTGTCAAGATGCGTATTGCCCATGGTAATATGCAAAACAACTCAAAGAGAAGATTTTCAGGCCCCCAAGAAGGAATTGTTTGAGAGAAAGAAACACCCAAAGAGCCTCTTAAATAATTCTGAGTGGTCTGCACTGTTAGTTCAATGGCTCTCAATCCTTCTGCCTCTTCACTTGGAGAACAATAAAGACCAGACACAATTCTGGATACAATAAAAATCCAGGAAGATCTTTCCCATTTAAAGCCTATAGCAAGAGTGAGATTAGAGCAGTAAGTTTGGACCTACTCTAATCTATATGTTTAAGGGGGGAAAAACTTTTGAATGTTTCCTCTTTATTTCCCCAAATTAGTAGCAAACTAGTTCCATCTCTCGCCCTGGTCCAAGCCCCTAGGTGGAGTGGGTTCCACCCTGGCTCAGCATCTCTTCTTATGAACCCACATCAGCCCTTCTTCAGGAAGACTGCCTCCAGTTCCACTTGGCAGGAGCTCCCTAGGCTACCTGGGTCCTGAGATCTCACTGAGATCATGGAGACAGCAGCAGAAGCTGACAGCCTGCCCCATGTTTACTCTGCATCTCATCAGTGTTTCCTGATGCTCACATAAACAGACTGCACGTCCCAGACTCAGCGGCTCCAGGCATGCTGGCAAGGCCCCAGCAGGACTGTGGTATAAAAATCTACTCCCTGCACCTGAGCACCTTGAACAGCCAAGGGCAGGCCCTCTGAGAGGAGGCTGTAGCACTGGAAGGCGCCCCTAGGACCTCACAAAGGTACAGACATACCGCCCATAGATAATTATCAGGAAGCTATCATGTGCTATGCCTGAGCTAAACAAAAAGATGCACATGGACCTAGTTTTCATGACAGGCCATGGCCAGGCAAGATGCTAAGTGCAAAGATAGGGGGAGCTAAAAATAGGTGGAGGCCTACACAGGAGATTGGAGGCCCCCCACCTCAATCTTGAAAAGAAGGGAACTTGCACATTGGCTGTTCTCTTTACTAAGCTCCAACTACAAACCCAGCTTGGAAAGAAGTACTGAAAACACCCTGATAAGCATTCAAGTCACCTGACATGTCTACATATGTTTTTATTTTTGCTTTTCCCACTAACAATGTCCCTTTCTACATTCGTTGGCTAGGGCTACCATAACAGAGTGCCAGAGACTGGGTGGTTCAAACAACAGAAATGCATTTTCTCAGAGTTCTGGAGGCTGGAAGTCCAAGATCAAGGTGCAGGCAGGTTTGGTTTCTCCTGAGCCCTCTCTCATTAGCTTGCAGACGGCCTGGCTGCCTTTCTTGTTGTGTCCTCACCTGGCCTGTCCTCTGTGCCTCAGCATCCCTGGTACCTCTTCCTCTTCTTATATGCACACCATTCAGATTCAATTAGGGTCCACCCTCACAGTCTTATTTTGACTCAGTCGTCTCCACATTCAGTCACACAGGGGATTTGGGCTCCAACACATCATTTTGAGAAGGACAATTCAGTCCATAGCACCTTCCATGTGTACAGTATGCTGCATTTTGAAGTTTCTTCTTTTTTTTTCCAGTACTAGGGATTGAACCCAGGGGCATTCTACCTCTAGTATACGCCCCCAGGCCTATTTTATTTTTTATTTTGAAGCAGGGTCTCACTAAGTTGCTGAGGCTGTCATTGAACCTGTGATCCTCCTGTCTCAGCCTCCCAAGTATTGGGATTACAGGAGTGCACCACCACGCCCATCTTACAATACATTTTAACTATTTTCAAGAACATGGGCTTTGAAGACAGGCAAACCTGGATATGACTGTCAGACCTGCCACTTACCTGCTGCCTGATTTGGGGGCAAGAACCTTAGGAAGCCTCAGTTTTATTCTGTATATTGAAAGAATAATGTGTGTACTACAAGCATCTTAATAGGATTAGAGATAGAGATATAGAGGACACTTAATGAAAGGTACTAATGCTGCTTAGTGGCCTTTATTAATGGCAAGAATGGTAGTTTGGGGTGAAACTAGTCTAGATTTAGATCCAGATAATAAAAGCCAGCATTTCTGGAGCCTGTATACATCTGCCACTATTCTTTTTTTTTAACTTTTTATGTTCATTTATTGGTGCATTGTATATTATAATTATACATTTTGATATATGTCAGGGTATGAACATCATACATGCACACATTGCACATTTAGCCCTCCCTCCAATCCCACCCTATTCCCTCCCCCTTCCCTCCCTTTCATGCTCCAGATAGTGATTGAGTCTTATAGGTTTGTGTATGTACA
>PVJS01000595.1:0-122735 GCA_004027185.1 Glis glis | reverse complement strand
AAAAAAAAAAAAAAAAAAAAAAAGAATAAAACAGAGTGAAGGGGTGGGAGGGATGGAGAAGGATTCTTTTACACAGATCCACAGAGAAGACTTGAATGAAAGACTGAACAGATCAGAGAATTATGAATGAAAGTAGCAGGAAGATTGTGGAGGTGTGCTGGGCAAGCAGGAATTCAGAGCAGAGGAAAGACCTCCTCCTCGCCCAGGGAATCAGCTCAACTAATTGCTAGCTCCCCAGCTCTGGCCTCCCTTATTCCCATTTTCATAGCTTTTCTTACAGAGTGGGCACAGTGCACCTTTTCATAAGGGAGTTCCTCACCGGGGTAAGTTTTAAGTCAACTTTATTACTGCATTGACCTTCTTCAACATGAGGGCTTGGGGCCAGTTTCCACTTCTGAAGAAATTCCTCTAGAAGTGGCACTCTGGAGACTCTTCAGTAAATGAAGATAGACTTGGCAAAGAAATTCCAAGCCTACAGGCAGATAATTAAGAGAGATTTTCAAAGCCTAGGGGGAAATCAAAGACCATTATGTATGTATGGTTTGCACTAAACCACTTTTATTACAAATTGAGCTCCTCACAGCCATGCAGCAGTTGAAGGGGGAGGACACAGGTCCAATGAAAGAATGCAGGCCACATGGACACCAGCCTTCTAGGAGCCTACAGGAGCCACATGGACATGGTGTTTTATGGCTTGTCATGAGTAATTTCAAAAACCAAAATAGGTAATTTCATTGCAGTTCTAAAAAGGAAATGATGATATGGTAATTGAGAGAAAAAAATCCAAAATTTCCCTCTCTCTCTTACACTTCTCTACTCAATTCCTCACTCTCGACAAGGATGTGGGAAGAGGAAGAAGATATGTGTAGTCATCTGAAGTCTTTGGGAAGTTTAGTGGAAGAGTCCACACCTGGAACCAGGCAGACTTAGAAATGCAGCTTAGTTGTGCCACCTCAGAGCTCCGTGATCTCACACAAGTTACTCAGTCTCTCGGAGCTCCACTTTTCCTTGTCTGTAAAATACCTACGTCATGGAGTTGTTGTGATAAGCACATGAGACAGGGGTATGAAAAGTGCCTGGCATAGACTCGGTGATCAAGGAATGATGACTTGTTCTCATGGGAAGGTGATTAGTAAGAAACTCAAGAGAACACTCACCATAGTCTCTCTCTTCTAACTGCTAATAAACATGATATCAAAACAGTTCTGTTGCTTTTTTTTGTCAAGAAATGGGATCACAAAATCAAATCTCTTTGGTAAGCCTACAGTAGGATTTGATTTTGTGATTTGTATTGGGGAAAAGAACTATGGCAAACTAAAGGGTCTCTGTCCCATCTAAAGGGGGCCACTGAAGAATTTAGATCTGATATAAGAGGCCCCCTCATCTAAAGGTAGCTACTGGAAGGACTGAACCTCCCTTTAAAGGGGGTAGTTGAGCCGGGCATGGTGGTACATGCCTGTAATCCCAGTACTTGGGAGGCTGAGACAGGAAGATTGCAGATTCAAGACCAGCCTCAGGAACTTAGTGAGGCCCTCAGCAACATGGTAGGACTGTTTTTTTTTAATTTTTAATTTTAATTTTAATTTTTTTATTGGTGCATTGTTGAAGTTCAAGGTGATAGAGGCATACATGCACTCATTGAGCCCTCCCCCAGTTCTCTCCCTATTCCCTCTCTCTCCCCTTCTTCCTATGCTCAGCACAGTGATTGGCTTTGATAAGTTTGTGTATGTACATTATGACCACTGAGGTGTTTCCCTCTTCCCCCCTCCTGTCTCCCTCATTAGGTCCCCTTCTTCCCTCAATTAAGGTTTCTCCTCCTTTGTCTGGAGTCCCTCCTATGTCCCAATTTCTTCCTAGCTTCTGCATATGAGGGAGAACATACAACCTTTCACTTTTTGTGACTGATTAATCTCACTTAGCATAACATTCTCCAGTTCCATCCATTTCCCTGCAAATGACATAATTTTGTTCTTCTTTATGGCTGAATAGAATTTCATTGTGTATATATCCCATAGTTTTGTAATCCATTCATCTGTTAATGGACATCTCAGCTGGTTCCATTGTGAATTGTGCAGCTATAAACAAAAGTATGTATGCATTTCTCTGGTAGTTTGGTTTCCATTCTTTTGGAAACCAACAGATTAGATATCCAGGAGTGGTATAGCTGGGTCATACGGTAGATCCATTCTCATTCTTCTGAGGTTCCTCCACACTGTTTTCCAAAGTGGTTGCACTGGTTTGCAATCCCAACAACAGTGTATCAGAGTTCCTACTTCTCCACATCCTTGCCAGCATTTGTTATTGTTTGTGATTTTAATGATTGCCATTCTAATTGGGGTTAGGTGAATCTCAGGGTAGTTTTGATTTGCATCTCTCTGATTGCTAATGATGTTGAACATTTTTTTCATACATTTATTGGCCATTTGTATTCTTTTGTGAAGTGTCTATTTAGTTCACTTGCCCATTTTTTGATTGGGCTATTTGGGTTTTTTTGGTGGTGAGTTTCTTGAGTTCAGTGTATATTCTAGGTAGTAGTCCTCTATCAGAGAAGTAACTGGAAAAAATCTTCTCCCATTCTTTTGGCTCTCTCTTAAGGTTCTTAATAGTTTCCTTTGCTGCACCGCAGCTCTTCAGTTTAGTGCAATCCCATGTATTAATCCTCATTTTAATTTCTTGTGCCTTTGGGGTCTTGTTGAGGAAGTTCTTACCCGTGCCTATATGTTGGAGTGTTGGTCCTATACCCTCTTCAAGTAACTGCAAAGTCTCTGTTCTAATTTCTAGGTCTTTGATCCATCTTGAATTGACTCTTGTGCAGGGTGAGAAAGTAGGACTCTGTTTCAAATTAAAAATCAAAATGGGGCTGGGGGTGTAGCTCAGAGGTAGAATACTCTTGGGTTCCATCACCAACACCTCAAAAAAAAGTAAAAAAAAAAAAGAGGCAGTTGCTACCAGGTCTATCTGGCCATGGCACAGATCCAGTATTGATGATTGTTTTTAAGAATCCTCAAATCCATATTTTTCATGGGAAATTTCCAGTTCTCATAAAATGTCTTCAAATTAGTTAATAAACACATAGACCACAAAAAGCACATCTGCAGGATGGATGTGACCTGTGGGCCACCAGCTTGCAACTTCTGTAAAACGAACATTCTGCAATCACATTCTTATTCCTTGTATAGTAAAACATTTTACTTTGAAAAATAATTCTTCAAATAATTCCACACAGAGCAAAGAAGTCAACATACAAATAAGTCTCTTCCTGTATATTTCTATTTCTAGGATATGAAGGGTCAAAAATAACCTCAAAACCTATGATGGGGTTCATTGTTAGTTATTCCTCAGGGATCAGCTGACTGCTCAGAACATGCCTAGGTAAAGACAAGCGAATCTCCATGAATAAAGCTATTTCCAGGGTATCTGCCTCTAAAAAGTGATGCTCCCCCAACATTCCAAGGTAGCACAGAGGGAATAAGGCATTAATGAGTAGCCACAAAACTATTACCTTCAGATCTTAAAAGAGAGGGCAGAAAGAGCTTAGAAGAAATTATTTTGTTTTTGTAAGATCTTTCTATAGGCTCCAGATGAGCTTCACAATGACAAAGAATGCTCCAGAGAAGTGCTGATTGGAAACTCTCAGTGGCTGAGACATATTAAGCCGCTGGTATTTTAATTAACTTGTTCCACTCCATTTCTGAGCTTACTGCAGAGGAAGAAAAGGAGTCATATTTCAATATCAAAAGTTGCAGTGAATGTTAAAACTCTATTTTTGATTGACAGCCTCCCACACATTCACATACCCTACAACTAGCAACTATAAATTTGGACCATTTGTAAAAACCCAAGGGGTTTCTAGAATATATGACAGTCCAGATATAGGTATCTTGTTCATCCACAGAAGCTGACTCCTGTGGGGGAAATGTACTGTGACACCCATTTTGATAGGTAACAGGCACATTAGGATGGAATTACCTCTGTTGGAAGATGACTGTGATAACAGGAACAGGGAGCCCTTGGACCAGAACTACATCAGGGCATCTTGAAACAGAGATTTGTTCAGCGTCTGCTGGGAGAAGCTGAATCTTCGATACCTCTTCCTAAGATGTCTGTGTGTTCTGCAGACAGGTCTTCACCAAATAATTGCTCAATATGTAACTGACCAAACGGTATTGAGCAAGTATTGGATCTGAGGTCAGACTCACTTCAGAAATTGGCAAACTTAGTGACATGTAACACTAGTTAATCAGTATTCTTCTGCTCTTTTTTTTTTTCTATACTTCTGATACTGCATAGTAAACAAATTCCATAAAGAGAATGTAGCAGCTGGGCATGGTGGTGCACACATGGAATCCTAGTACTTGGGAGACTGAGACAGGAGTATCACAGATTTGAGAACAGCCTCTGTGAGTAAGCAAGACTCTGTTTCAAAACCAAAAAATACAAAGGGCTGGGGGTGTAGCTCAGAGGTAGAATGCCCGTGTGCGTGCGTGTGTGCGTGCGTGTGTGTGTGTGTGTAAGAGAGAGAGAGAGAGAGAGAGAGAGAGAATGTAGCCTAACAGTTTCCACATTCCTATCTGTTCTAGGCACTATAGGATTTCTTTCCCTCTTAAAATATTGTTTCTAAATCCCAATTAGGATCTATAGAAAGGGATAAAAGAATTATTGTACCAAAATGATGTTTCAGAGATCTGCTATAAAAAATTAAAAGGTTCTCTCTCATTACCAGGAAAAGGAAGTTTTCAGAAATTAAATGTAGAGCCTGAGACATGCACAGTAAAGGGTATTTTGATAAAGCATATTGAGATCTTTCAGAGGAAGGCACTGAAATAAAATAATACTACCATGAAGCAGAATATCAAATAGAATTTCAATCTGAAAAACTCTTCAGTTACATCCCTTTTTTCCACATCCATTCTTTCTCCTGAATCCCTATCTCTAACACTATAATGGTCCTCCAAATAAAAATATTTCATTTCAGGAATCTACTCATTTGAGTGGTGAGTATATTTCAATTTACAGTATTAAATTAAAAGCATCCTCATTTCAGAAAGTTTTTTTGTTTTGTTTTGGAAAAGATGAATCAAATTTAGGAAAGTGTGAACTGATCTTTTTGCAACCATGTCCCCTGGAATTATCATGTTCCCCATGACATTTCATAATCTCAACCATGTCAATATTACAGTTGACTTGAATGGCAGAACTCCAAGGAAAGTTGTGATGCTGGGTTTGGCTTTTTTTTTTTTTTTTGGTACTGGGATTGAACCCGGGGGCATTCCACCTCCAAGCTACATCCCTAGCCCTTTAAATTTTTTGTTTTGAAACAAGTTCTCCTTACATTGCCGAGTCTCACTACCTTGCTGAGACTGTCCTCAAACCTGCGATCCTCCCGTCTCAGTCTCCCAAGTACTGGGATTGCAGGAGTGTGCCACCACGCCCGGCTTGGGTTTGGTTCTTAAGGATGTTGGCATTGTGCTTTCCCTTGAAAGAGCACCCCATGATGGGAACAGAACTTCCAGAGTGGTACTTATTTGTTTTCAGGGTAGGATTTCAAAGGATAGCCAAGACCTCCCTTTGTTTGGCTATTTAGCTAGAAGATGGGACACAAATGCTAATTGGGATAGTGGCAATATTTCAATGCAGATTATTGCATTCTGCTCAAATTCCTGCTGTCATTTCAATTAGAAACAACGGTCTTTTTTCTTCCCAATTCCCTCAAATGTGTAGGTTGCTGTGACCTGACAAGAACATATTAGATTTCTTTAATAAAGATAGATATATCACAGCAGTGGGCTAAGTGATAGAGCTAGCAGTTAATTCCTGCTTCATTAAGCCAAACCAAATAATTCTCTTTAAATGAAGAAACCCATCTTGCTTTCCAGTAAGTATGTGGTATTGAAGCAGCAATGAGAGCTCATGCTATGTAAAGCTTTCTTCTCTTTAAGGGCTCCTTGGGCATTTCCACTAGTACCCCATCGAGCATGGTAAACATTCAGTACAAAGTACTGATCCAAATAAGTGGATAAGATAAGCTTTGTGAAATCACTTCCTACAGTTTGCATTTCAAAAAAAATGTGTGTATTCACTCTGTTGTTCAATCATGAAAATGCTGTAATCCTCTACGGGCCTCTCAGCCATTAGTATGAATTAGAAAGTTCTACTGAGTAATCTCCACGGATCATCTCGTAGAAAGGGCCTGAGCTTTTCAGACTAAGTGTACATATAAATCATTATCACTTTGGGGTTGATTAGAAACGGGCAGGTATTTTGCAATCCTGGAAGTGTGTGTATGCCTGTGGCAACTGATTAGCTATTTCAAATTAGTAGCTTCAAATTAAAGCAAGCCTGGGGTTAGAATAAAGGGAAATGGTTTTTCTCTGTAAAGAAAGCTTCAACGTCCTCAGAAAGCCCCTTCCCTCCCCCTCATCCTTTCCTTTCCTCTTATTATCCCGCCGCAGATCAGTATCTGTCAGCTAGAGAACTGGCGTGGGTATGACTTACGCAAGTTTCCAGATTTCACAGGCAGGAGAACCATAGGAATAAGTAGATAGGAAGATCCTGATAAAATGTATTTTTCTGCATCTCACAAAAAGGGCTTGAATGTTTTTCAGGGGGAGTTGTCCTGCTGTGGGAAAAGCTGACTCCTCCCTTTTTTCTACCAGATTTCTGGAGATGCATTCTGCCTTCTACCTAGTACACCTGCTACACGACACAAGGATCTCCCATTCAGCAAGGATCAGAAGAGAAAGAAATTTGTCCCCCCCCCAAAAAAAAAAAAAAACTCATGCTGAAATTGTGCCATTGTAGCAGTGTTGGGAGGTAGGGCCCTTAAGAGGTGATATATCATTAAGAGGGATTCAACCTTTCTCATGGGAGTAGGTTCATTCTTATCACAGCAGGTTGTTATAAAGCAAGGCCACCCCTCGTGCTTTGTCTCTCACATGTACCTGCTTGCCTTTCTGCTTTCCACCATGAGATGAAGCAGCCCATGCCCAACCCAGAGGCACGGCAGACACTGGCTTGCCATGTTAGTGGTATTTGGAGGAGGGGCTTAGCATTAGATGAGGCCATAGGTGTGTGTGTGGGGACCCCATGATGCCATTAATGGCACTCTAAGAGGGTGAAGAGACCTAACACACTTACTCTATCACACATGGGATGATGCCCTCCACCATGTTATGAGGCCTCACGAACTCCCTCACCAGATGCCGGCACCATGCCCTTGGACTTCCCAGACTCTAGAAATATGAACTAAATAAACTTATTTCCTTTATAAATTACTCCATCTCAGGTATTCTGTTATAGCAGTAGAAAACAGACTAAGACACTGCTCTTTTGCTATTTTGCCTTCGTGGCATAGTAGGCCTAGGTTCTGTTTTGGAAAGTATTAGAAATTAAACTTGTACCACAATTTTAGTTTGCCTTCTAAAGCTAAACAGGAGATAAAAGAAGGAAAATCTGGATCTTTGAAAGACCTTTTTCCATGCAGTAGAAAATGTACCTTGATATTCTGGCTGCCCCTCCAAGAAGTCTGGGAGTCTAAAGTTTGTCTAACTCAGGATTTCTTTGTTGGTTAACTAAGTTGAGTAAGGTTTTATTTCCCCTTTATTTCCCTAGTGAGTCCCCTTATGTTTCCAAATTTAGTTAATAAAGGGAAGATATCCTTTATACAATTTTAATTTTACTTTGAAAAACAGTACTGCCATTTTGTAGGCAAAACTATTTTTTTCAGCACATTACCAACTAAGAACACATGCTAATATTTTATACTCTTCAAGATTGTTAGCACTGTAAAATACTGATTGGAAAGAGGGCAAACAAAAACAAATAAAAAGAAAAAGAAAAACAGCTTTGACATCAAGCAGATGTGTTTCTGAATTCCAGCTCTGCCACATAGTGACTTTAGGCAAGTCACTAAACATTTGTAAACAGCTGTTTGTTCATCTCTAAAAGATAAGATTAGTAATAAATTGCAGCAATTGGTATTACTTCAGAAGTTTGAATTACTTCAGAAATAACAAAGAATAAATATCCATGGGGATATTTACCCATGTTAAGTATTCATTCTCCTCGTTTCATTTTGAAAATGTTTTCTGGAGATTCAATTTAATTGGTACCTGCTATGATTTGAATATGTCCCTTACAAAATTCAGCTATTGCTAGTGTGAGGCCTTTAAATTGTGATTAGTCCATCAGGACTCCTCCCTTATGAATGGGATTAGTTACCCTTATAAAAGAGCCTGGTGAAGGAAGTTCAGTCCTTTTGACCCCTCCACCTTCTGCCATGTGAGTACCCAGCATTCCTCCCCACCCAAGAAGAAGGGTCCAAAGCGCCATCTTGGAAGCAGAGGCACAGCCTGCAGGTTCTCAGACAGAGAACCTGCCAACACCTTAGTCTTGGACTTCTCAGCTTCCAGAATTGTAAGAAACAAAATTTCTGTTCTTCATAAATTACCTAGTCTGTGGTATTTTTCACAGGAGTAGAAATCGACTAAGACAGTATCCTTAATACCTACTCAGTCCAGCCAATCCTGTGACTGACGTTAAGACAAATGATAAAGAACTAGAAACTGAATCTGTGTCTCAGGAGATATTTCCTCTATTTCAGGAGATGAGATGTATAAATAAAATGCAATCAGGGAGCAATTAGGGCACATATAGACAAGTTATTACATGTTTTGGCATAAGCTGAAGGTATTAAGAAAGATTATGGGAAAGAGATGGGTTTTATTTAGGCTTTTATGATGTATAGAATTCTAATTGGCATAAGTAAAACAAACCACTTTAAAAACAAACAAACCCAGGGGACTTGTTTAATGGGAAGAATATAGTTTAAGAGTTGAAGGTAGAAATGAACAGAGCCTGTTTCTTCAAGAACCTGACCTGCCCGGAGCAGAGAGCTTTACTGAGGAAAATGGCTCCAAAAAAGTATATTGAGATCAATTGACAAAGGGGCTTGCATATTATCCTAACTAATAGTATCTGATCTATGAGCTCTTTAGAAAGAGAATGAAAGCAGAATTTTAGAGAGGTTACTCCTATCCAAGATAGACCATAGGCAAAGTTTAGCTCCAGGAACTTGCTGGATTGTTGAGAATTAAGGTGAGTTAAGGGTTTGTGCTTCCTGGGTGCTTCCTTCTAAGATGTGTGCTCCAAGCCATAAGCTCATTTACCTAGAGACAGCTTTATCAAACCACTTTACCCATAGATGGTTTGGTCCAAGTGAACTAAACTCAGAAAAGGCTGGTTCATAAAAGCCAATTTAATTAACAATTTAGAAAGTTACACATGATCATTAAAAGGAAGGGGGTAAATATATGTTAAATAATTTAGCCTTTCTTGTTTCTCTCTAATAGGAACACCATTCTGGGTATTAAATTAATATCAGAAAGTTTATTGATCATTCAAGTTTATTGGTCATTCATCAATTTATCAAGTATTTACTAAGCATGTACTAAACTAGAAGCATTTAGATGAGAAACAGCCTGGTGATGCTGAGACATGCAAATGGTTTAGTGATCTTGGAGGTGAGGCAGCAGGCCATCAGGAGGTGAGCTAAGAAAGAAAGTCAGGATCTAGGACAAAAAGGCCCGTATATATTCTGTGAAGGAGCTTGGATGTGTTTCTATCTACCATCACAGGCTACTGAAATATTTTGGTTAATTTAGAAAAAAAATCTTTTAACTTCTAAAGATGCATTGATAAATATTCAATAATTTACCCAGTGCAGAATACATGTGTTTGTACCAATAATGCTGCTGGATGCATTTTGAGTATAAAAATGAGCCACAGTTTTGAGACCTCATTATTAGTCATAGAAGTTATTTTTAAAAACAAGTTGGAATTACATGTTTTCAAATCAAGGAACAGATTAAATCTAAAGTAGGGAGAACAAAATGGAATGGAATAAAACCAATATGAGAGGAATCACTATGATAAAAGTAGGTAGACTTGTCTATCAGGGAGGTCCCAAATTAAGCCTCATTACAGATTTTTTCATTTAATTTTTGGTACTAATACATTTACATGGCTCAAAGCCAAAGCAATATAGATGGTGAAGCAATACTTCCACCCCGACCCTATCTACTTAGACCCTCTCCCCAGCCCCTTTTGATAACCACCTAATTAATTATTGCTGTACTCTTCCAGTCTTTCTTCATGTATACCCCAAGTACATTTCGGCAAATATAAAATTTAATTTGGAAAAAAAGAGGAAGGAAACAAACTAACATTTATTGGACAACCACTACTTGCCAGACTCTGTTGGGTGTTTTCCCACAGATTAGGTCTAATTCCTTAGAACAGATCTGAAGTTTGTCTTTTTATCTGCCACAAGGCCAGCCTTCATGTCAAGTGGGCAGAAAACCCCATCTTTTGCATTATATTTTGGAAGCACTTTCTCTATGCTCTTCTGTGTGTAGAGTCATGTTAGTCACACTTTTTGATTACTATACTTCAACTGATCGCCCCCCCCATAACATCTTTCAAATACCCACCTTTCAGGGTTGTTTTGAAGATTTGAGTCACCAAGGAAGTATGAGGCATCTAGTGAGTGTTGTATAAATGGAAGTTGCTATTACTATAATGCCTCCGGGAGAACTTCCTGTGTCGGGCTAAGCTCATTTGATATGTATTGATTTTGATTTAACTCATGGAGATGGCCCCCTTTTGGGTTTGGTCTATTCTGCTGCCAATGTTACCCCTCAGTGAGTAATAACCATCATCTGCTCCTTAAATAAATAGAAATAAATCTAGGAATTAGGTGACTAGACTTTCTATTGGACATCCAAGTTTAAAGCCTAGAGACAGAAATTGCCACATTCACCCTCCATCAGGGTTTGTAAACTTCTATAAAGAGCCAGATAGTAAATATTTTAGGCTTTGCAGGTTTTTGTTAGAAGCTATTCAACTCTGCCTTAAAGCACAAAAGCAGCCACTTTAGGAATGAATGCGGCTATGTTCCAATGAGACTTTATTATGGATGCTGACATTTGAATTTTATATAATTTACATGTGTAACAAAAATATTCTTCTTTTGATTTTTTCCAACTGCATGAAAATATAAAAATTCTCAGACTGTGGGCCACACCAAAACAGTGGTAGGCTAAATTTGGCCTAAGGGACACAGTTTACCAACTCCTACTCTGAAAGAGTATTTGATAACCTGCCCAAGCAACTCACTCTTACTCTATCTCTGTCTCTCTTTCTCTCAGTTCCTCTCTCATCATGAAAAAGAGACACAAAAAATAAAGATCCTTTTGGAAGGAATATGTTTCCTTACTCAGGGAGCTGCTATTTTATTTCTCTCAGCAGCAGCTTAGGGTTCTATAAATACAAGTCAATGATTCATACACAAATTTAGATGCAGGTTTGAGTTGAATTGATATCAACCAAATGACCTTAATGCTAGAAAAAAATAGACAACTTGTTCAGCTGCTAGGAAATCAAGCAACATTGGAATATGAAAATCTGTAATTACGTCATTTGGAAACCAAACTTCAGAAGGAGCAAAGGTATTCTTACATCTTGTTACTTGTGTTCTTTGCAGGCAGGGGTGCCCTGCATTGCATACAGCTTACAAGAGGCATCCTGGCTGAGCAGGGAGCTCGGGAATTCCTCTCTGGTCTCCCTGGGGTCTTTGCATTGGCTGAGAGCCCAGAGGTCAGACTTGTTGAGGACATACAAGCACTGTCATCTCTCTGTGCCTCTGTCCCTCCTGAGTCTTCAGCAGTGTCATCTCTATGTCTTGTCTTCAAACACTTTCATCTCTCCCTTCCACCATCAAGATTTTCTTACCAGCTCAGGCCTCTAGAAATAAGTTATGAGACAAGTTGTCTGTGGAAACCTTCTGCCTTCCTCAACACTCACCTTCCCTAGACAAAGGAACCCAAAAAACTCACTCATTGCTTGGAAATGGCTAGCAAAAAAGAAAAACTTTAATGAATCCATAAATTATCCTATGACACAAGTATCTCCTTATCTTCTAGAAGCCAACCAATCTAAGGGGGCAAATAGTTGGCACCCTTAGGATAATTCCATCTGCTCCTGTGCATTTTCAGAGTAATGGACTCTTGGAAACAAGATATGGGATGCTGGGGTCATCAGTGAGTGCCTTTGGAATTCATTTCAGAATCTTCATTGTTAGCACAGAAAAGAACCCTTCTCCATGCTTGAAAAAGTCGGATGTTCGCCTTAATATGTGGAAGCTAGATAGAAGGAGATTTAGAAGGGACTCCAGACAAAGAAGAAGAAAACTTTAGATGAACAAAGAAGATGACCTAACTGAGGGAATTGGAAGAGGGGGGTGGAGGGCAACACACTAAAGTGCATGATGTATATATACAAACTTATAAGACTCAATCACTGTGCAAAGCACTAAAGGGAGGGAACGGGGAGGGTATAGGGTAGGATTTGAGGGAGGGCTAAATGAGCAATGTGTGCATGTATGATTCTCCTAACCTGACACTTATCAAATGTATAAGTACAATACACCAATAAATGAATATAAATTGAAAAAAAGTCTAAATGTTGAAATTTTGATGAAGAAATATTTGAACTGGGGCTGGAAGAATTACAATCAGCAAGAAATGAGTGGGGAGTAGGAAATGATCAAAATCATAGGAAGATGAGGGCATAAGATTGTTTAAGCTCCAGGAAAACAGAGAACTTGTCTATCATATTCACAATGATGTTCTTCACCACCAGCCCTTGTAAGAGTAGCTGGCTCAGTTAATATTTGTTGGATGGATGGATGGATGGATGGATGGATGGATGGATGGATGGGTGGGTGGATAGATGGATGGGTGGATGGATAGATGGATGGGTGGATGGATTAATGTAGAGAGGAGAGAGGACTAAGACTAGAAACACAAGGTCTATCAGTCAGATCTCAGCAAGACAAAGAATTTCCCCCAGATAATTCAAGAGAAGAGATGTTAATGAAAGGATGACCTGAAGAGGTTGGGTTGGGGTTAAGAGAAGAGAGGAAGGATGTTGAAGCACTGGACACTAGCCATAGGAAGCTGATACCACCTCTAAGGCTAAAGGGGCCTGAGCAGCCCCTTGGCTGAAAAGATGCAATTACTTGCAATTACTGCCAGAGAAGTGCACTAAAGTAGGAAGGGCATGAGGAAAGAAAGATGATGACCTATATTCCCTGCCCTTCATTCTCCTGTAAGTGCCTCTCATTGGCTGAACCCAACTGGAAGAAGCCAGAGGGCATGGGAGCATTACAGAGAAGTTGGAAGATTAGATCTGAGGATGGAAGCCAACAGAATCACCAGTCCATAGGGGAAGCCAAAATGTAAAGCTGGTTAAAAAAAATATATATATATGGCATAATATATATATGAGATATGTCATATATCTCATATATATATATATGTATATATATATGTATATATATAAAATCATGCCTTCATTTCCCTATGCCTTAATTCAGTCCTTATTTCCCAAAGATATTCCTGAGATGGCCCATTCATCTACTGTCAGACTGATAATCTATTAGCTAGTAAAGATTTTAATGAGGAAGTAGAAAAATATAAAGCTCTGGGAAGCTTTATTTATGTTCACATGCTAACCTGGCCACTACTTATCTGTAAACCCTGGGCTAGTTGCTACAAATTTCTGTTCGTCAATTTTCTCATCTGTAAAATGAAGGAAATTATAGTAGCTACTTCATAGTGTTGTTAAAAGGATCAAATGAGATGATCTAAGTAAAGTGTTTAGGTCTGATGGAACTTAAAATCTTACCTTGGATATATAGATTTAAGCAAATGTGTCTTATATTGAAGAATTTACTCTCAACTCAGTGTTAGAGTGAGGTCGTAGTGAATTTGTCAGTCATAAAGAAGACTAGAGTCTTGTTATGGTTCCATGATCAGACAATTCTACTTGCCTTTGTCTATACAGGCAGGGAAGTTCCCTTCCGTAGACACTGGGTTTTCCTGCTTTAAATAACACTGGGATGTTACAGAGGCTTTAGGTAACACCAGCAAAGTCCTCTTACATGTGATCTCAACATACAGCTGCGATTTAGCTACCAATGCATTTCTGAAAATTGCTTCCTGGGCATTTCAGCATTTTATTTGAAAGAACAACTGAAGCAGAAAGGAAATCAAGCAACAACAGGAGGGCTTCGTTTCTGAACTCATTAGCTGGCAAGCTGAAAAATTTGCTTAGATCAGTTGGGGTTTCAGATGTGAGAATTGTTTTGTGATATGAAAGTCAGTGGCTGCAGTCTAAAAGTCTGAGGCACATTTTCCCGCCCACTTCCTTGTTTTCTAACAAGAATTTCATGTGCCTTGTTAATAGGTGAGATATGTGAAACCTGTGGAGTGCAGCCATCATTAAAATTTAAACAGACACATACTTTATGGAAAGGCCAGTTCTAATTATGATGTTTTATTCCCCTCCTCAATTTCCAGCATTGTTATAAAAGAAACATTGTTCTGACTGAGTTCTTGAAGAATATTTATAGAAACTTCTAAAATCATAAATGCAATTACAATTCTGACACATCAACTTAACTTACATAGGTTAAGTCACGAGAGGATGTAAAAGTTTTAAATCTCATTTTGATAACTTGAGACTTGTTATTTCAACATGGAGGTGATCCTTCATGATGATTCTTAAAGATAAGTTGCTTACTATTGTAACATATATTTCATACAAGTCAATGACTTGTAAATGACTACTTCTCTGGTGAGTTAATTTTTTAAATGTACAAAAAAATCATATTTCCTGAGCTACGTATGAGAGCCTGAACCAAGGACTTCTTCTGTCACTATTATTAATAATATTTAAGGCCCATGGACAGTCGCAAATTACATTTTTAAAATGGTATATACTATATGATATAGGTACATTTTTTTAAAAGAGCAGCAAAATCCATTGCCTAGAAATATGAAAGAAAATTCACCAAACTCTTCACAGTAGTTCCCCAGGGAGGATAGCAATGCAGGAAAGGTTTAAATAAATGCTAACCCCTCCTCAGGGATTCTTGATCCTTTTTCTATGCCTGTCTAAGAGTCTTGTGTCAGGCTGTCCGGATTTGAAACCTGATTCCATCACTTACTACTTCATGGCCTTGTCCAAGTACAGAAACCACTCTGTTCCTCAGTGCCATCTGTAGGAAGGGAGAGCGGTAATACTACTCTCACAGGGTTGCTGTAAGACTAAATGAGTGAATGCGTGCAAATTCTTAGAACAGTGGCAGGAACTCACATAGAATAAATAAACCAGAGCTATCATTTTGTCATTTATAATTAACCTGCATAGAATCCCATCTCTTGTAGTGGAACGTGACCTCCTGAAGGGAGTCTGGGGCACTTCTTTCTTTTGTCCTTCGCTGTTCAGCATCTGCTCTGAAAGTGTTCCAAGCCCACCTGCCTTGATCCAGCCACTATGGCAAATGGGTCAGCTCATGATGACACCTCTATAGGACAACAAGGAGCCCTTAAGAAGAGGAGTGTTATTCTTTTTTATTTTTTATTTTTTAAAATTTTTAATACTTTTATTGGTGCATTGTAATTATATATCTTAGTGAAGTTCAAAGTCATACAAACAAACATATACACAGGACTTGGTGTGTTTCTCTTCAGGTCCCCTCTGCTACCCTCCCCTCCCTATACATAGTAATGAGATTAGTAGTGATACCTTCGTACATGGGCACAGCATAATTTGAATTGTTTCAATTGGGGAGAGAGATGAGTAGTGGAAGGGGATTGGGGGAGGGAATTGGGGAGGGGAAAAGGAAGAACAGAAGAGGAGTGTTATTCTGAAATGCATTAAGAAGTTTAATCACCTTCTTGATTCTTACCTGGGTCATAAAGAGTAGGTGACATCTGAATCCCAAGTTCTATAGAGTCAAAGCCACTTGGTCCATACAGAGAGTCAAGGTTCAGAAACCAGTCAGCATCTTTCTTTGGCATCGTTCTCCTCCTCAGCAGCCACAGCCCACAGCTATTGGGCAAAGCTGCACTGGTCTCAAAGATTTTCTGGAGCAGCTGGATGTGGTGGTGCACACTTGCAATCCCAGTACTTGGGAGGCTGAGACTGGAGGATCACGTGTTCGAAGTCAATCTCACAACTTAGCAAGACCCTCAGCAACTTAGTGACATCCTATTTAAAATAAAATAGGACTGGGGATGTAGCTCAGGGGTAGAATGCCCCTGAGATCAACTCTAGTAATCCCCCAGATTTTTTTCTGGAAAGACGAGAAGTATACAAAATGGCTGGACTATACCCTCATAGAGATGAGCTTGATCTCCTGAATTTTCTCCCAGTTTCCTTTTCCTTTGATTCTTAAAACAAATAGCATTTTGAAAAAGTGTAATGTGCATAAGATCTACTCAGAATATTTGTGATGAAGCAAAAATGATTATGTTCATGTTCAATTAATATGTAGTAATTGTGAATAATTGTCTCTCCTTGTTAAGCTTCCTTCTGTCCATGTTTCAGCTCAAATTCTTGCCCTCTGACTTATGCAGATATCATACTTTAAAGATATTAAATACACACACACACACACACACACACACACACACTATACACGCACATCTATGTATTCATTTATTTGAGTAAAGAAGATTTGAGGTACCCGGAAGAAGGGGCAAATAAATTGCCTTGGGGAGCAACCTTCAAAGGGCTGTATCCAAGCATCTCTAACTGCCCTTTATTAACCCATTATGGGTTATTACTTGATTAAATGTAACTATTAAAATACCCAAGGGATGAAGTGGGAGGAATGGATTGGTTGGAATTAGTAAGTACCAAGTAAATAAGATGCAATGGAGGGAATTCAGTACAGGAAAGAGGGGTGAGTAATAGCTCACACTAGTGCTTACATATGTCTAATAAGCTACAAAGTGATTTTTTTTTTTTTGCGGTACCGGGGACTGAACGCAGGGGCGTTCTACCTCCGCGCTACGCCCCCGGCCCTATTTTTTATACTTTATTTTGAAACCAGGTCTCACGAAGTTGCGGAGGGCCTCACTAAGGAGAGAGAGAGAACAGAGAGAGAGAGAGACAGGGAGAGAGAGAGAGAGAGAGAGAGAGAGCTAAGGCTGGCCGCGAACCCTGATGTTCTGGTCTCCGCCTCCCAAAGTACTGGGATTACAAGCGTGCGCCACCACGCCCGGCTACAAAGTGATTTTTACATACAGGAGGAGAATAAACAGAAATAATGGAGAGAAGGCAGTGAATTATATGGGTTAGGGAGGCTTCACTTACAAGTGGTCTTTAGCTCTACAATAGCTTTGTTTCCCGAGATAGTGAAAAACATGAGGACTACAGGATTATTATTTAGGGGACTACTCTAAATTATTTTGAACTGTAAAATAGATGGATCATAATGTCTTACAGTTTTGTGATTTTTGACATCATTACTTCTGTCATTAGTATGGAGAAAGCAAGTTTATTTTGATCACTCTCAATTTTGATCCACAAAGTGGTGTCAGGAGATATGGTCTCCGAGAGCTTTCATTCCCTGTTCCAAGAGCTACACGGGAATGTGGACATGATAAATTCAGATATCACAGCAGCATTAGAGCACACAGGAAAACATGACCGAAGACCCTCCAAAGCCTGGGGTGACCAAGAACAAATTCCTCTTTCTGAGCACTTACTCTAAGGCCAGCTCTGACTCCATAAACCAGGCAAAGGAGCAGAGTGGTATTTGCATTCAGGAGACCCAGGCAGCCCTTAACTCTGTGACAGCTTGTTTTCCCCAACCACAGACTGGAACTCACCCAAATCCCATAGGATGCAGGCCCTCTGCTCTGAGGCAAAAATATTATTCTGTATGAAGCTATAGTGGAAGAAAGTGTGAAAGCCTGAGAGCCAAGCCTACCCCCACTGCAGGAGGCCGTAATGTGCCATTTTACTGCAATTTCTCTTTGCTTTGTTTTTCCCAATGATGCATTTAGCTACTGCATGTAGAGAGAAACCCTATTCAAGAGAGTGGGGTCATTATCCGCACACAAAAGGCCATTTAGAGAAAGAACAGCTCAGTCAGTTCAAGCTGTGACTGCCAGAGTCCAGACCCATTAGAAAAAAAGGTTAGCTGTTTAAGTGGGACTGTGAAACAAAATGTAATAATTAGGACTAACTGGGCCCCTCCCCCCAACAGAGAAAGCTGCCAGGGATCGTAAACGAATTCCCCGAAAGTCCTAAGCTTAAGGGAAAGCAAATTGTCAACTCCAAATGACAGTTCAGTTGTTAACCTTTACCCTAAAGTCTAGGTTTTCATTCTTTTTTTTTTCTTTCCCTTCTTGGTATGTTTTTTATAGATGTCCCTTTTATTAGAATTGGGCTGTTCTTTTTCTAGGTTGCCACTATTGACATGTTTCAGATCACTCTGTGGGTATGTGTAAGAAATAGGAAAAAATGTGTAACCTAAAATTAAATGATTACTTTCAGTGATGAAATATGTGGAGGAATTAGGGATTATTTTCCCCACATCTCCTCAATACTTCCTAGTTGCTGTTTTATTGACATGTCATGTAAAAGGGGAAAAAGATGCACAAAATATTTCAGATAAAATTTTCTACAATGTCTCACCTAAAGGATGAAAATCAGTGAGAGTTTTGGCATGAATATTCCAGAGGAGCAAGTGGGTCCCAGCCTCAGGGAAGAGACAGTGTCAGGAGGTGTGATGGGCAGGAGTGTTAATCAGGCCTCCGTCTGTCCTTAAGCCATTTAGTAGCATCTGCATAAACGTAGTTTCAAGCTCACAGATATTTTGCAGTTGTTGGTAAGACAGTAAATTCTCAGCATTTGGTATGCTCACAGGAGCAGTGTCCTGGTTAATAAAACAATGCTAGGGTGAACACATGCTAGATGTTTAACAGACATTTTCTATTGGATCGATTGGTTGGGATATGTTGCTTACCAGAGAGTAATCATACATGCAGGGCATAGATAACCAATATTCAATGAATAAGATGGGCCTAAAATGCTATTGAAATGTTAATGATTTAGAAGGAACTTTGGGATCTTACACAGCCTAACTAATCATTTTGAACATGAATGATAATAACACAGAAGGGCCAAAGTGCAAATTGATAAGGAGTTCCTTTTTAAGATTATATGATAAATTTGCTTTCTCTGTGCCATTTTTAAAGTGACTTGCAGATAGAATGGAAACAGAAATTAATTGCTTGGTAAACAGAGATTGGGCATTTCACTTGCACCTTTATGGACTTTCATTACCACCTGCCTTCATTTTTATTACTCTCATAACAAAGTATTTACCAAGTGTCTGGCATTTAATCCAGAAAGCATGATTCCTCTGTTCACATTGTTCAATTAAGGGTTTTTTGGGGGAGAGGGGTACTGGGGATTGAACCCAAGGGCATTCTACCTCCTAGCTACACCCCTAGCCCTTTTTCAAATTTTTGGTTTTGAAACCAGTTCTTGCTAGTTTACTGACAGACTCACTACATTGCTGAGGCTGTCCTCAAACATGTGATCCTCCTATCTCAGCCTCTCAAGCACTGGGATTACAGGCATGTACCACCACGTCCAGCTGTTCAATTAAGAATTTAAGAAGTATGTATGTAAGGGCATTTCCTTCAAACTACATGAGGTTCTTTTAAGATTTTTGCATCAAAGCTATGTCCAGGTGTCCAATGGAGTGAGAGAGAATCTTTGTCTATGATATCCTTTCAGTTTTTGGGAAAAGACTAGATACAAATGAAGAGATACAGAACCATCAAGGGTTGAGAAAAGGATGGTTATTTAATTTATTCAAGAAATATGTTCAGAGGTGGGCATGGTGGTGTACGTCTATAATCCCAGTACTTGGGAGGCTGAGACAGGAGTATTGCAGGTTCATGGCCAGTCTCAGCAACTTAGTAAGACCCTGTTTCAAAATAAAAAATAAAAAGGGGTGGGGGGGTGTAGCTTGGAGGTAGAACACACCTTGGTTTGATCTCCAGTACCAAAAAGAAAAAAGAAAAATAAAATGTTCAGATGCCTACTATGGTGATATATAGATTTTATTAGAGGAGATAGAGGATAATAAGTATTGTAAATATATCAATGATGTTAGAGGATGAAAAATAAGGCAAGGAATGAGGAATTCAGAGAGTTCCTTCTGAAATTCTATTTATTTATTTATTATTTTGTGGTATTGGGGATTGAACCCAGGGGCATGCTACCTCTGAGCTATACCCCAGCCCTATTTTATTCTTTATTCTGAAACAGGGTCTCACTAAGTTGCGGAGGGCCTCACTAAATTACTGAGGCTGGCTGTGAACCTATGATCCTCTCATCTCAGCCTCCCCAGTACTGGGATTATAAGCCTGTGCCACCACACCCTGCTCTGAATTTTTAAATAGTTTGGTCAGAATAGGCTTCATAGAAAAGACTTTTGAGCAAAACTTTGAAGAAGGTGAAGATTTCAGCCACATGGATATGGGGTGGAGGAGACATTTTAGGCTACAAATAATGGATAATGGAAAGGGGAAAACTATTTGCTGAGGAAAATAAAAAGCAGTGCGGGAGAAGAATTTAAAAAAGGAAAAACATTTGAGGTAAGGAAACAGCCAGCAAATTCCTAACACAGCAGATCTTAGAAATGTGTGGCTTTAGAAATTGATTGGAATGAATAATGAAAAATAATTTCTTTGCCCAAAATACAATTTGCATTTTAGACATGACCTTACAAAATAAGTGGATAAATATAGTCGATGTGTACACACCTAAAGATCACACATATATAGTGAGAGGCTAAAAAAGGGAATGCATTCATTCTTTTATCAAGTGTATTCTGAGCACCACATGCACCAGGCAGTGTGTCAGGGATGGTGGAATAGTGGTAAACAAAGCAGAGGTGATCCTTTGTTCAGGAAGAGATGTGTTTTAATTAAATGATATATTGTTATCTTATTACAAGAGCTCTGGAAAAATTACATTGAGGGAAGAAAGCATGTTGCAGATACCTGACCTACTTTGGGAGTCAGGAAATCTTCCACTAGGAAGTGATATTTAAGCTGAGATTTGAGGGATGAGTTAGATTCATCTAGGCAGAGGTGGAAGGAAGCATGGAATATTTGAAGAACTCAAAGGCCAGTGGCTTAAGGACGGGAGAATGGTTCGATCACTCAGCATCCTAGCAGAAAACAGAGAGCATTAAGGGGCTCTTCATAATGGTGTCTTAATGGTTAGGGGAAATCAACAGGGATGAAAAGCTGCTCCTATGCCTGGGCACCAAAGTGGAAGACAGGGAGTTTTATCAGAGAAAATACAGGGAAAGGATGCCTGACATTTATGGTGGGCTTCTGTGAAGAGATGCAGCTAGTCTGAGGCTATGTAGCAGGGAGAGACCCAGGGGAAAATTACATACTGCGATCTCCTTCCCATCTCCCACTTTTCTTCAGTCAAATGAACTGGAAGCCAGAGAGTGAGGGAGCCCTTTGATGTAACCTATGAAGTTCAGCTCCCAGGGCACAGAGCAGGGTGGAGAGGATGCAGTGGAGCAATGGAAAATATCCTGCACAGTGTGAAACAGATCATAACGGATCTTACTGACCAATTGAAGGATTGGGGCACCAGTCTCTCTGAAAGTGACAGGCAGCGAGAGAATGATGTGATCTGATGTGCACTCATTGAGGAAGGTTGCTCTTGCAATCCGAGCAGATTTAAGCCACTGGTGGAGGAGGCAGGAAGCTCGGGAAGTACTGTGAGGACCCGTGAGCGAGGATGGGAGCATCTCCTAATCTGGTGATTGGGGAGCATGGGGGCGAGGGGTGTGGAAGACTCAGGAGGTAACAAGTTTGCATTGGTCTGGAAATGGGAAACATGGAAAAGGGAATGAGAAGCGTCAGAGGAGAGCTGGAGGTCTGTGGTCCGGGTAAGCAGGTGGATGGTGGTGCTATTCCCTGGGCAGGACCAGGTCTGCGAGCTGGATAAGGTCATAACTTGAACTTGGACATATTGAGTATTTAAGAAAACCAGCAGTAAATGTCAACTCAGCACCCACACTTCAGTAGGTTATTTAACAGCCTGCCTTTTATTGTGCTCCAACAAGACTCTGAGCAAGGCATTTTATATAAAATATTTTCTCTGATCCTCAAAATATCAAGGCAGGTGCTTTTTCCCATCATATAGATGAGGAAACTGAGACCCAGGAAGGTTAAATTCAGTGCTTATGCTCAGGACTGAAACGCAGACATTTTAACCCACACTGGAGCTCTTTCTCCTTCATGGTGGTTGTATCTATGAGTCACCGATGTATCAGAGAAGCCTGCAGAAGAGGTTGAGTAAAAGTGAAAATTTTTCTGTTATGAAGTTTTGTTTCATTTGGGGACAATATGGGCTTTGTATCTTTGGATTGTATCTTTGGATTCTAGAGTAGGCTCATGTGAGTTTTAGTTAATCAACTAATCAACACTCACTGAGCAATGATCATATGCTTAGAATTTTGCTGGCCATTATAGGAAAGATTAGGAATATTATAAGAATATCCTTGATTCATGGGCTCAAAAATTAGTTGGGGAAGAAAATAAATACAGGAAACAGTCTCACATATGATAACATTATATGCCGATATAATAAAATGACAAATGAACAGTTTGAGGAAAGGTCAGAGTGTATCATGATGTCTTATTTAGGGGAGACAACATTGAGTATACAAAAGGAAGTTGATAAAGGAGAATACTGTGTGTTGATGGTCTGAGAATTCAGCAATTGAATGTTGGTCACATATTGGACATCTCCTTCCCAGAACATTTCTTAAGTATGCAATTAATTATAATTAACTAGATGAACTATGTATCAAATGGTCTGAAAGTCAAAATCTCTGGGAAGCTATTTTATTTAACATTTAATTTTGAGATTTCTGTAACCAGGAGTGCATTCCGTTTTTGATAGACAAGGGACAGCAGTCTGTTCACATTTTTTTTTTTATTGAAAGGAAAAGCTGCAATTGCAACTGTCTTTAAGTCTGATACAATCTAAATCCTTATCCCAATAATGAAAAATGTCGTCAACAGATCTCAGTCTAACATCTTTAAGGCTCCATAAGTTTGTACTTTGTGGGAAAATCACCTCAAATTTATTTCCAAAATGAAAGATAAAACCTTTCTTAAATAATGGCATCTAGAAAAATAGAAATTTTCTTAGTAGTGGGTATTATAATAACTGACACTTGTATAGTACCCTATGGTCTGCAAAGTCCCTTATATACTTTATCTAATATGATAACGAAGTGAAGCTGAACTTTGATCAGGAAGTTAAATAGGATATATAGTTCCCCAAAGAGGAAAAATGTGTTGGCTTAAACAAATTTAGAAGCAAAAAAAAAAAAAAAAGAATCTTAGGTACTTTGATACTAAGAAGGGGGTCCTGGGTTGCTATATAATAATATAGAAATAGTGAGAGTTATAAGAATAACCACATGGATGAAGTCTTTGCTGAATAACCAGTACTGATATATATATATATTTATATATTTACATATATTTATATATTTATATAAATATATTTATATATATATGTGAACTTGATTAATCCTATGAAAACTTTATGAAGAGAATATTTTAACTTCCATATTACAGATAAGGAAACTGAGGCATGAGTATTTGCATAATTTGCCCAAGGTCACACAACTAGGTAAATGAAAGAGCTCAGCTTTGAATCCAAGAAGTTTGCCTCCAGCACTCTCTTAATTGCATAAGATTCTTTTTGAAGCATAAATTGTCTCTTACATAACATTGTTTCTTAAGTAAGAAACAGCCAATGATTTGAAAAAAAAAAGCTATTGTGAACACTCATCAAAACTACTTAATAAAATCAAATAAAGAGGAAGAAAGATAATGAAAAATAAAAATCTGCTTGAAATATTAGTAATGGAAATCTTTTTAGCTTTTAAACTATTCCCGTAAGAAAGAAAAAGGAAAGTTAAGAAGGAAGAAGCTAATTTATAATCTAAGACTGACCCAATGTTATCATAATTATAAAAATATGTTTTTAATTTTTCCTAAAACTATTTCCTGCTTTACTTGGAAAGGAAACTAGAAATTTTAGTATAGAATAATTTCATTCCTAAACAAGAGAAAGAAAGGCTAGAGACAAATGGAATATTCCAAAATCTTAGGCACGTCACCAGAGACTTCAAATTCCTTTACCAGTTCCTCCCACTGGGTGTGACAGGTGCAAAGGGCAGGTGACAACATGATCAGTTCTTTTGACTTTGTCCCCTTTCATTGAGGATCCCTGGCACCCAGATATACCAGCTTTTGAGAACTCTTTTGTGACAGGAAGGAGACTTTGTCCCTTGAGGTTTGCAGATACCTATAATTTGAGGTAGAAAATGCTAAATCTCTATCAACTCTGATAAAATATGAAAAGGAGCTTTTAGGGCCACTTTGCATATGAGAACAGATGGAAGAGACTTTTCTCCAATGTTCTTCTCAAGAGGCTAATGTAGAATTTTCTCTAAGGTGTCTTTATGCAGACAAAAAGATATGACTATTAATAGAAGAAAGGTTTTAGAGGGGGAAAATAGTGTAAGAATAAATACATCTAAGAGTAAGTTTTTTTTTTTTTTTTTGCGGAACTGAAGATTGAACCCAGGGGCATTCTACCTCAGAGCTATACCCCCAGCCCTATTTTTTATTCTTTGTTTTGATACAGGATCTCACTAAGTTGTGGACGGTCTCACTAAGTAGCTGAGGCTGACCTTAAACCTGAGATTCTCCTGTCTCAGCCTCCCAAGTACTGGGATTACAAGCGTGCACCACCATGCCCAGCTAAGGATACATTAATTTAATAACTTATACTCCAGACAGTCAATCCTTTCTTAAATTAAGACTATAGCATCACTTTGAAACATACTAACATCCTCAGGTAAAGGTATAGCAAAATATTTTACAAAAAATTCATTAATAATAATCCATTAAAATGGGTACAGTGGCACACACCTATGATCCCAATACTTGGGAGGCTAAGACAGAAGGATCACAGGTTCAAGGCCAGCATGTGGTAACTTAGCAAGACCCTATTTCAAAATAAAAAAAAATAAAAAGGGCTGTGGGAATAGCTCGGTGGTAGACTGTCTCTGGCCTATGTACCACACATACAAAATAACAAACAACAACAACAACAGCAAAATAACGCCAATAATAATAATAATTCACTAATAGAGTTAAATTAGAATTTTATAGGCACCAAGTTTTTCTTAGCCTCAAACCCCTCAGCTTTCATAAAACCAACACACTCGAAATTTTCATTCCATCAGGAATATAGGTAGGTTGATTCATTCATTCATTCATTCCTGAAATATTTACTGAGTGGCCCTGCAGGAGGTTCTATAAAAGATGCAATGATAAATCAAGTAGACGCCTCATTTTTCTAGGGAACTTTGTGTCTATTAGGTGAGATCAGACAAACCCATAAATAAGTAGAAGGCAAGGTCAAAAGCAATGAGCACCAGAGAAGTGTGGATGACTAATCAGGGGAGAGCAGATCTGGGAAACTTTCCTGGAGAGGCAAAAGATGTACTGGGCTATGAAGTAGACTAAAGCAAGGATAGGAGGCGCTATCCAGGCAGAGGGAAAGGGATAATCAAAGGCATGGATTGAGCAATTTCAGGTAGCTCAGTTTAGCTGGTTGGAGAGTACCATGAAGGGGAGTGCCAGGAACTATGGTAAGAAAGGACTGAATGGAGCCTCCATGGAACGAAGGACCAGGATGGTCAGGTTCAGGAGCTGTGTGGGCAGCTTGGATCTCAGCTCACTTCTCTCCCTACACTATCACCATCCCCACCATTATTTAAAATCTACTGTTGAAATAGAACTTAGCGTATAAGGAGGTATAATAGTAGATTGTAAAATAATAGGTAACTTACTCTTTTATCTACCTTAAACTTATAGCTTAACTTTGCCTCTACTGTATATTTACATAGAAATATCACATAAATACTGTCAAACACACTAAGGTATAAAGAAGCAGGTGTGTGGATGGATAGGTAGGTAGATGTGTGGATAGGTGGACATGTGGTGGACATGTGATGGAATGTGTGGGTGGAGAATTGGGTGTGGGAGTGGGTGAGTGGACAGGTGGACAGGTGGATGGGTAGGTGAGTCAGTAATGGATGGATGAGTAGGTGATGAGTGTTGGGTGACTGGTTTGCAGGGTACCTAAAGCAGCTGGGTGAATTTCTATATGATCCCATGATTAGATGTTCAATAGCAAGCTGGACATGGTGACACATGACTGTAATCCAACTACTTAGGAGGCTGAGACAGGAAGATCACAGGTTTGCGGCCAGCCTCAGCATCTTAGTGAGACCCTGTTACAAAACAAAATAATAAAAAGGACTGGGGGTGTAGTTCAAGAGGTAGAATGCCCCTGGGTTCAATCCCCAGTACCATGAAAAAGAAAAAAAAAAAAGATGCTCAGCAGCAGGCACAAATATGTCAACAATATAAATCTGAACAATTGTTTGTTAGTAAAATTTTAGTTTAGCTACAGAAGCCAAATACATTTTTTCAGTATGCTTTTAAAGTCAGCACATCCTTCACTGCACATTTGGATAGAACTCAAAAGACATCTGACCCTTTATTTCCAAAACCATTCACCTCTAGGATCTGCAGTTTTCCCAAGCACAACCTGAGTGAAACAAGACAAAGCCACTAAAAGGGTAAAAGTAAATTTTGCCTTTTAAATTCAGAGTGATTTTTTAAAACTGGCATTCAACATTCTATAAAATGGGAGGATTCAGCTATGCAACAGTTTCAAAAATTGTATAAACTGATGTGTACTTTCAAAACAAACAAACACCAGTGAACCCACCAGCCTGTCAGCCAGCCAACCAACAACCAAAATCCTCAAAGAATGGTCTAGATGTAAAGGGAGACACAATTTCCTGGTATATAAGGTTTCAAGGAAGACACCCCTCCTATTCAAAGTGTGGTCTCTGGGCCAGCAGAATAGGCATCACCTGGGAGCTTGTTAGAAATACAGAAAATCAGGTCCCATCCCAAACTTGTTGAAAAGTTTAAGAAGTACTGACATATGCTCATCATGGAATCCAAAATGTAGTTAGTGCTATACACTGTTTCATTTTGTTTAATCCAATGTTTATCAATATAATTTGAACATGGATCCTTTTTTAATGGAATAACCACTTAACATAACATGGAAATTGTGGAGCACAGCTTAGGTGATGCTGAGATCAATGCAAACTAAAGTTCTCCCAAATAAAACATTCTATGTCTGTATTAATAATGTACAGATACACACATGTATGTATGTGTGTATGGGCACATATGTACATGTGTGTCTATATCTATCTATCCACATACCTACCTAATAGAAAAGTAGCCATGATTCTACTTCTACATTTAGTGAAAACAAAAAGCTAAACAGATTTTTTTAGATTTGAGAAAAACGGACATTTTAAGTTGTTTGTGGTGAGGAGGAATTTTTGTGAGAATGGACCAATTTAATCAAGAGGTCGATGTCTACTGAGGAACACTTATGTGGGACTGGGATTTCCTTTGACTTTCCAAGATCTTTTCCAGATATATTCTCTTCCTTAATAAGGGCTAATTTTTGATGTGCTTTCTCCCACATGTTCCTATTCAAATATTTTATTTTTAGAAAGAATGTTGTTTGGGGGACTGTTAAAATTTTCATAGGCTTTTAAGAATGTTATTAAAGAATGTTAGCTTTTATATGAAGTTTTCCTGGGTAAGTACAAATTGCTATGAAAGTTCTGGCCTTAATTTGATGTTATTGGAAGTAATCTAAAAATAAACAATACTTCTTAATGGTGGTGTTCAATCTCTTAAACCAATATGTTGAACAGGAAACTGTACTATATTTGTCTTCATGTCCTCTTAAGTACCCACTGAAAAGCACATGCATGCCACCCCATGCCCCAACCCACCTCCCCAAGCACATGTACTAGGATGGTGGCTACTTTTAATCTCAGAGACTGAATGCTTGAGACTAGAAATGCCTATGTTACGGCACAGCTCACTTTATCCTGAACAACCTTGAGGATGAGTAGGAGTAAGAGTGAGAGATGATATTAAGGCTGAAAAAATGAGATAATTTGAGGTGGTATTTGCAGACATCTTTCACTTTAAAATCACAAATTTATTTTTACATGAGAAAAAAATATCATCAGTTGTAGCAGACATGCCCCTTCCTAGATATCATCACTTAGGATGAGATTACATTTTAAAAGGGAGGCCATTTTTAAAAAGCAAGTGACATTACAGGTGTGTATACAGGAAACATTGTGAATGTCATAATGTAAAAGATTGCAATGTGGGAAATACTCCTCTAATCCAGCCCTTTTGTTCTGCAGATGAAAAAGAAGCGCCCCATACATGAAGTTCATGGGAACCAGGGCCAAGGAGTTTTTACTCCTCAGAATCGAATTAAAATGCCTGAAATAATCTCAGTTAAAAAATACCTTAAGTGTATTTGAAATCTCTTTGGAGTGTAGTTATCAATCACAGTGAATGTTTACTTCCATAGGTAGTGAACAAGTGATTATACGATTCAGTTTATTATTTTCAGCATTCTTCAAAACATTCAGATGCCCTAAAATAGTACAGTGAAGTAACCGCTCCCTCAAAAACCTTAAGTCCAAGCCGGGTGTGGTGGCGCACGCTTGTAATCCCAGTACTTGGGAGGTGGAGACCGGAGGATCTGGGTTCGAGGCCAGCCTCAGCTACTTAGTGAGGCCCTCCACAACTTTGTGAGACCCAGTTTCAAAATAAAGGATAAAAATAGGGCCGGGGTTGTACCTCGGAGGTAAAACGCCCCTGGGTTCAATCACCAGTACCGAAAAAAAAAAAAAACCTTAAGTCCAAACCAGAAATTGTCTTGAGGATTTACATCATATCTATTACTACTTTCATGAAGGCTGGCTTTCCCTATCATTTTCATATGGAAACTTAAACAAGTAATGATTCTGCCTCCACTTTCTTTATATAAAACATATAGAAAAGGACTCTATACAGTTTAACTTTCCAGTACCTTGGTTTTCCCCATCGGTGAAATACTACTCAATTAGTCCATCTCTAAGGTAACATCTAACTTCAAAGTCCTATGAGTTTATAACTTTCACCAAGATGTATGGTATATTAAACTCATAGAGATAGCTGAGTTTCCATGGGGAAATGTGTTATTGGATATTAAACTGGCATATATTTAAATGTCTGCTATGTTACAGTTATTCAACAAACACTGTCTGCTTAGCACATGAACACAATTCCTATTTCCCACAGAGAACTGAGGCTCAGAGGATTACAGTAATTATTCAAGATCACACAGCTTGTAAACAGTAGGGCTGAGATTTGAAGCCTGGCCTCCTTTTCTCAGAAGTCCACCCCTTCATTTTACCATTCCCATCCACATTTCCATGGTCAAAGCATTAATACTTGCACCTTTGAGGTAAAGATACTAGGGCAGCATTGCAGAAAAAACATCCTTCCATTTGTCAATTTGTCAACACAGCTGGAAAAACATCCTAAGAATTGCCTAATCAGAATATTGAAAACATGGGTCATTTTGTAACTAATTCCTTAATACCAGAAATATATTAATGGTGTAAAAGGTTATCAAACTCAAATTAGATGTGAATTTGCCAACCAAAAAAACCCAAACTCTAATACTGATCCAGGCTAGAGACAGTAACTAATTAAATGCTATTTTAAGAGATAAAAGAATAGGAACCCTATGAACATTTTAACACAAAAGTATTTCCAGTTTCAGGATTATATTAGATTTCACTTCATTGGAAATAAAAAAAGTAAATATTGCTACTACCTGGAAGAGAATAAGTATTTGTTTTTATAGAAAAATGGAAATAAATAATAAAATTTGAGAAATGTCTAAAATTATAACCATAATATTTGTAGATGAAAAGCTACATTTTACAGCAAAATAAAAGTTTATGTGTATGTTTATATATATATGCATATATTTAGATGGTGAATCAAAAGTCAAATTTTATAAAACACATCTATTTGTTGTAACAGCCTTCAAATGTAAACTTTATGCATATTTTGCATTATCTTTCTTATAACTTTATAATTTTATTGGTGAATTATAATTATACAACATAGTGAGATTAAAAGTGATACATTTCTATATGCACACATTACTTGGAGTGATTTCCTACAGAGCCCACCCACTCCCCCTCCCCTGCTCCCCGTATATGTTAGTGAGATTGGTAGTGATACCTTCACATATGAACATAACATTACTTAATCTGTTTTCTTCCTCAAGCTGCATTTTTATCCTCCCTCTATCCCTGCACCCCCTCCCCTTTTATTATTCTATTGGTCTCCTCTTTTATCCAAAGTCCCTTTTGTTTCCTATTTTCTCTCTAGAAAATATACAACCCTTGATTTTCTGAGACTGGCTGATCTCACTTAGCATAATGCTCTCAAGTTCCATCCATTTTCCTGCAAATGACATGCTTTGTCCTTCTTTATGGCTCAGTAAAATTCCATTGTGTGTATATACCACATTTTCTTTCTTTATCTGTTGATGGACACCTAGGTTGGTTCCATAATTTGGCTGTTGTGAATTATGCTGCTATAAACATGAGTATGCACATATGATTATAGTACTCTGACTTTAATTCTTTTGGAAAGATACCAAGGAGTAGTATATCTGGGTCATACGGTGGCTCCATTTCTAGTCTTTTGAGAAACCTCCATACTGATCACCATAGTGGTTGTATTACTTTATAATCTCACCAATATTGTATAAGAGTTCCTATTTTCCCACATCCTTGCCAACATTTATTCTTTGTATTCTTGACGACTGCCATTCTACTAGAGTTAGATGGAATCTCAATGTTGATTTGATTTGTGTTTCCCTGATTGCTAATGATGTTGAACATTTTTTCATATATTTATTGGCCATTTGTATTTCTTCTTTTGAGAAGTTTCTATTAAGCTCAATTGCCCAGTTTTTTATTTGTTTTTTTTTTTTGGTGTTAAGTTTTTTGCATTATCTTTGGAAATAATTTAACTTAAAGAATTCATTTTCAAACCAAACAGTTTTGATATGAAAGTGGTAAGAAAGAGAATATCTTTAGGACATAGAGAATCAGCTTTAGATAATATCAGTTTTGAAAAAGAAGGAGCAAGTCTTTTCTTTTCACCATATTCCAAACCCAGGGCTCACAGAAATGAACAAAAAGTAATTTAAAATTCTTGACCTAGCACAATAACACCACATAACAACAGTGGCTTTCTTATTTCAACTGATATTCCTTGAAACAGCAACGTGCAAAATGGTCAGCCTTTCAAACAAAAGAATCAGTTCACTTGCCCAATACAATCATCCATTTTGGACAAGGTACTCTGATGAATCAGTGCTCAGACTGAGAGTAACATGAGGGTACCTATGATTTTCCCAGGGGCCATCAACTTGTGAATATGAATGAGATTACTTAAAATAATGATTTCACTTTTACGAGCTTCGCCTATACGATATGGTTCCTCAGTAGCCAATGTAAATCTTTGCCAGCAGGGAACCTTTCTGGGTGTCCCTAGCCAGTATTGCTTATTCTCATATATAATCATGAGCAGATTCCAGCTGGACACTGCAGCTCCATCAATGCTCAGAGGAGCCCCACTCTCCTGCTGCTCCATCAGGCCCCACTCTATTGGCTCCATCAAGACGGCCATATTGGCTGTTCTAGTACACATGCCACCCCACTGCCATGCCAGGTTGGGCACGCCCCACTGATTCCCTGGGCCTGGACAGTGTCAGAGCAGTATCTCGGGTATATGGGAGAGGAGGTTGTGATTCACCCTGACTCCAACAGGTAACGTATAGACTCAAGGAACTGATAGCTAGTGGATGACAACTTGTGGGTTTATTAATGAACCAGATTTACTAATGATGTGGGCAGCTGCCCAAAAGACCTTGTAAACTGTGGTAAGTTTGGCTTGGAGAATGCAATTTGGATCTAAAGCCAAAGTGTGTCATCCTGTCCCCACTAACATTCAGGCCATGATGCCATCTGGAGTCCAAAGTGGACTGGGAGAGTAAGAGAGAAAGGACTTTAGAGTAAAGTCAGCACACAGCCAGGTGCAGGAAAGATCATACAGGCTGACCAGAGAGTAAGGAGGGAAGGGTGAGAGGCAGATTCTCTCCTCTTGTGCCTCATCAGATGGGAACAGAGAGCTGAGGAGTGGGGGGTGAATGCCACTGCTCACACACAGGGCAGGAGAGGCAAGAGACCTGGGCAGGAGCAGTCACTTTGAACACAGGGACATTCTCCCCGGTGGCAGCCAGGCTCACACCAGTCAAAGCAGCTCCCTTCTAACTTGTCAGGAAAGTAGGCGTCTGGTTGTCAAGGAAGCTAGGAGTGGTCCTTCAAAGGCACAGTCCTGATGAAAGGAGGATAGAAGTTCCATGCTCTGGGAAACGTGAAGACAGGAGATTAAACTTCTTCCCTGAGGACTATACAGTTGAACGGGATAAAGTTCTGTGAGGAAGGGACAGGGGGGCAACTGCTGACCTGCCTTAGGTACACTGTATTGAAGGCATCCAAAGTACATTAACCTACACCCACTGTTAGAGAATATGTTAAGAGAGTTCTTCCATCTTTGGGGTACCATCTTTCTGCCTTCCCTGGGTCTCATGGGGCTGGCAGAGGAGAATCCTGGTGTAGCCCTGTTTGTGCACAGAATCCCTTTTCCTTCCAAAGTAAGGAATAATGTGCCATTAGCTTGGCCTGTCCTGCTTGGCTGTTTTCCTTTAGAAATGAATGCTTCTCCAGAAGATACCACAGCTCCCTTCCTCCCTGAATATCTTTGGAACAGACTCAAGAATTTGCCAAACTTACCCATATTTGTCAAATTCTGACAGTAAATAATTTTTTTTCACCAGGACTTTCTTCATCACCCAACACAAAGAGACAACTAGTGGGGCTGTCCTGTGAGTTCAACCATGCCTGTACTCCAGCAGTGAACCTGGCCTGGCCCAGGTTTTCACCCCCACTCTCTGCATAAATCAGAATCTAATCTTGTGGTACTGGGGATTGAACCTAGGGGCACTCTCCCACCGAGCTACATCCACAGTCCCCACTCTTTTTAATATACTTTTATTGGTACATTGCAATTATAGGTTGTAGTGAGTTTCAACGTGATATGAATAGACATGCACACAGCACTTGGTGTGATTCCCTCTGGATCTTATCCTACTACCCTCACCTCCAACATGTTGGTGAGATTGGTAGTGATACCGCCATACATGGACGTGGCATTGTTTGAACTGTTTCCTGTATCAAGCCTTCTTTTCCCCTCCCCCCCGATCCCTTTCTACTCTTCTATTGGTCTCTCTCCTTATTTATCTGAAGTCCCTTTTGTTTCTGATTTTCTCTCTAGCTCTCTTCCTTTTTTTTTTTTTCTTCTTTTTTTCTTTTTTCGGTGGTATTGGGGATTGAACCCAGGGGTATTCTACCTCTGAGCTACAACCCCAGTCATCTTGAAACAGGGTCCTGCTAAGTTGCTAAGGGCCTCGCTAAATTGCTGAGGCTTGCCTCAAACCTGAAACCCTCCTGTTTAAGCCTCTCAAGTACTGGGATTACAAGCATGTGCCACCATGCCCAGCTTCCCTTTCATTTTATGAGACAGGGTCTTGTTAAGTTGCTGAGGCTGGTCTCGAACTTGTGATGCTCCTGCCTGAGCCTTCTGAGAAGCTGGGATTTCAGGCATGTACAACCCCATCAAGCTGTCATAACCTAATATTGTGAGCAGTTATATATTTGCAAGTTGGTTAACTTACGTAAAATTGAGACTGAGGCACTTAATACATGAAATTAATAAAGAAGATAAACAGGAGTTCAGGAAGTCATTTAAGTGGAAGAGTCTATTAATTACTCTATTCATTCTTTATTTTACTCAGCATTTATTTAGTGCTTTTGTAGGTGCTAAACACATAGTTTGGGCATAAAATAAATAATATTTAGTCCCCATCATTAAGGAGCTCACAGTCTAGGTATAAATGCAGACATATAATAGGCTAATACCACCAGTCATAAAACCTTCTCCACAAAAAGGTGGGCAGAACAAATTTTATAAAAATGTAACATCATAAATGCTATAACAGACACATAAAATGTTTCAGGGTACATGGAGGGACAACTAATGTTTAATATAATTATTAGGCACTCCCTAAATTGGAAAGATTTGTGAACTTAAAAAGATGGTAAGTACTTAGTCTTATTTTTTTATTTATGACTATCCAGGCCTGGATTTCTATCATAATATTTGTTTAATGTGTTTTGGGGGGTTATTTATGGCATACTCATGGTAGCTATGACCAGTGATGACCTTTGGCTTATGAAAATAGATATTTAATAAAGTAAACTAATTTACTGGGAAACCATTGGAACATCTAGATCCTGTGGAAAAACACAGCACTGTGTTTTCTGATCATTTATTCCCTGCTTATGCAACTGACCTGCCATGTTAAAGCATTGTTCAAGCAGCATTTTGGAAAACCAAGCAAATGTTTTCCTCCAAAAAAGAAAGGATAAATTTCAAAGTTTGTTATTTACTTTGTTCCTGCTTTTATTCAGTTGGTTATTCAAGATAAAATTTTTAAAGAGTTGAAAAACATTTCATTTTATCTTGGGGGCTGGTGGGACAAATCTCTATAACCATTAATAGAGATGGCTTCTAAATATCAACAGATTGAAGGATTTGGGAGTATGCTCTACTGATTCCACAATTCATTCATTCTTTCTTCTCCTTTCTTCTCTCTCTCTTTCTCTCTCTCTCAACATTGTTTTCTTTTTTATTTTCCCCCCTCATGTTCAGACTCTTGCTATGAACCTTGCCTGCTCCTGTCTTAGGTTTTTCAGTAGTATACTTGAATATTGCTCAGCCCTTTGATGGACATAAGTTTCAGTAAGTGTTCTGTGCATCCATCTTCAATAACTATAAAGGAGAAATTGATACAGACAAAAATAATGTCCTTGAATCTAATGTTTATGGCAGCTCATTCTGCTTAATACAAGTAATGCTGGTGTTTGGGGGACATCTTTTGCTTCTCCAGCTAATAGCACCCTGAGTTTTCCTTAGAGACGCACCTATCCATAACTCAGTCCATAGGACCAGAAAGCTAATGAGAATAGTATATCACAGGTACCACAAGTGCTTGCAACAATAGTTGTACCAATAGTTGCACCAATAAATAGTCACCCAAGATGGTGAATCAGAGCCAGCCCCAGGATTTCTGCAGGAATTACTGAGTTGGGGGTTCCTATTTTAATAAGAGTAAGTTTGGAGCTGTTGGAACCAATCTGCTGCCTAAGAATGACACCATCATGCTGGGCATATGGTGCATGATTGTAATCCCAGCCACTTGGGAGGCTGATGCAGGAGGATCGCAAGTTCAAGGCCAGCCTGGGCAACTTAGTGAGATCCTGTCAAATTAAAAAGGGCTGAGGGCTCCATGGTCAAACTGGCAAGCATGACAATTGTGCTCTGAATCCTGATCTTTTAATAAAGAGATAATAGTAACCAAAAAAAAAAAGGGCTGGGGACATAGCTCAGTGGTAGAGTACTTGCTAAACATGTGAGAGGCTCCGGGCTCAATCCCTAATACTGCCAAAAAAAAAAAAAGACACCATCACAGAGAGAGTAAAGCTGAGAGAGACAGAGGGAGAGGAAGACATCTTGGTCCTCAGCTGTTGTTCCAGCCACAGATCGAGTGGACCTGAGCTCAGTGTAAACTTTCATGTTTCAAACAAAGTCAATATTATCCTTAGGCTTAGGTTCACATTTTTCTCATGGAAGTCTTACTGTTTCTTTCCTGTCTCCCCCAATAAAATCACACAGTTAGATGTTTACATATTGATAATATATGTTAACATTTCTTTTCTATGGAGGCCAGATTAAAAAAAAAACAGGAAAGAGTACACAAAAGTTGTTACATACCGAAGGCATGTACTAGACTCAAAGAGGGGCTGAGTCCAGATTGTATCATGATCAAATCACCATGTTTCTTCACAGGAAATAGGACACTACTTGATTTAAAAATATTTGGGAAAGACAATGTATCAATAAGATTTCTGCTAATAAAATTGCAAAAAAAACAAAGGAAAAAGAAATGACATCTTCTTTTTTAATTAAAGTTATTGGTATTATAAGTACAGACTGACAGGATACCTACCTGAATCCTATTATTTAGTTTCCACCATGTCTAAAAAATCAATATATATATTTATATATATATATATATAAATCAATATTTATATATATATGTAGCATATCTAACACATAATTTCATGTTACTGTACTTAACTGTGTTAGAATGGTATCGCTATAATAGTAGAAATTGTCCTTTATTCAACTAACTGTGTATTTAACTATTTGGAGTTTCCTCTTTTGTCCCACCCTGAAAAGTCTACAAATGGAAAACTAGAAATATCACTACCTGTCAATATTTAAACCTTCTAGTGCTTGGGCCTCCTTATCCATGGATTCCTGGATAAATAAGAATTAATAACTAAGAAAGATCAATGACTCACAGAACATATAATTTGTCATTCAAGACAAGCAGTGTTTAGAGAGGCAGGAAAGGTAGAGACTAATGACAAAACTTTATTAGAGTAAAGAACTATATAATTAACCTACCCTCTACTTCCTGTGTCATGAAATACTCAGACCTAGAAGGAACAGCATGCAAACATGATCAAACCAGTATCTTACCACACTGCCCTGGCACCCCCACCTTCAGTCAACACAGGCTTCTCCCCCAACCCCCTGGCCCTCAATCAACATAAGCTTTTAATTGACAAGGGACAAGTCCCACCCTCTAGTAGGTGTGGAGTTATTGATGGGTCTCTCAAGCAGTTGCCTCTGTTTTCTTTCTCTAAAGTGGAGTTCTTGTTAACCGAGGTCAAACTGGAAGTGCAGTGGATGCTTAATGGATTTTTCATCAACAGAGTTCAATTTCAAGATGGCTTGGCTTCATTTTGGGAAAGAGATTTCTTATCCTGCCACCTGAAATCTAAACCAAAATTTAAAACACAAAGTATTCTTTATTATGTAACTGGCTTTATCCCTCCTGGTTTAAGTTCAGTGCTGGGCAATTCTGTGGTTGATATTTAGATGTTTAGCATACTTTGTTCATTGGTGGTAAGCAGCTATGTAGCAAGTCTTTCTGTTGGTTGCTTTCTGAATTTTAGTTACTAAGATTTTAACTTTGGAAGGCAAAACAATCTTACTCTCTTTTTTTGGTAAGGTTTTGCTTTGTATGGTCAATGTTAATTTTTGTGAGTTTTGTTTTAATTGTAAAATTCTACTTGTTTAGTTCTTGGTCCTCTGGGTTTGGAATAAGCACTACAGACTTACTATTAGTAGGATAACCCAGTTCTTTACAAAGAGGCTTTGTGCCACACCCTTGCAGTGACAGGTAGAGACTTCTTTTTTTTTCCTCTTTAATAATGTGAACATATAAGCAACCCAGCTTCTAACAACTGTTTTTACTGAAGTACTGAAGAATGTGTGTGGGTCTCCTTGATCCAAGCAAAGCTACCTTTAAAGATATATATAGAAGATGCACGTATCCAGATGAACAGAAAACAAATGTCATAGAAATCTATCTTGTTCTCCCAGGTACTGATGAGTATTGCTGTAAACACTGCAGTTTCTAAGGGCATCTCAGCCTGGATACTTTGTTCTCTTTTCACAGTTATATCAATAGTTTTAATGACTTGACACCAGATGATAAGAGTGGATGTAAAAGTCCCTGAACTTCATTCTGGTGGAGTTTGAACTGCGTTCACTTTCTTTTTCACTTGACTTTTATCCTACTGCATAACCATACATAAAAGAAAATCTGGTCGTCCCACAACTTTCTCCTTATATTTTAATATTTGCATATCTAGATTGCCTTTATTTTGTATTTTCTTTTTAATTGTGAACAACTTTTGAAAATGCTGTATTATTATAAATAGATTTACTTATAGAATCTGCCTCCAACTTTGAATCTAGAAACAGGATCTTGAGGTAACCATCATGACCTCAGTAGGCATAGTTACATTTTTTTTGGAATAAACCCTTCTTGGTTTTTGTTGACTTCTTAAGAGCGCTCTTCCTGCATATCATGGACAAAATAATTTAGAAGCTGCTCCTTAGATTTATGAGTCATTTAATGATATTGTTTCCCCAGTTCAGGTTTTTCTTGAATCAATAAAGTTTTCAAAAGTAATTGATTCAGTCAGGAAGAACCACCAGAGAGCTTTGCAAAGGCCTCTACCTACAAGGAACTCTGATGAATATAAGCAATGGTTCTCTGGACCCATGTATGATTTGACTTTGTAGTAATACTAGTGCCTGGGAAAGGGTGAGCCTGGAGCATGCGTAAATCCTAAATGAAAATCAAACAAAATGAAATAAGTTACATAAGAAATTCTAATTCTACATGTCAATGCTGGTACTGAAGTCCCACAGGCTATTGATTGTGTTTTTCAAATTTCAGTCCTTGAATCACATGAGACACTAATGAAAATTATTCAGTATTTTAATAATTTTATAAATAGCCCGAGAGTGACAACACTAGCTATAACCAACATTTTAAGCATTTAACATATACCTGACATTAAATATGTGTGAACCTTTACACATATTCTCACATACGTGTTTCCCCACAATGCTATGAGGCAAGTGTTTTATATCCCATTTTACAGAGGTGGTGACAAAGGCACAGAGATAAAGTACACTGCCCAAATCACCCACATGGCAAACAGCAAAGGGGTTAACTCAAGATTTGTGTGACTCAGAGTCCCCTTGCATCACCCTTTCAATGTATGTGGCCTTCCACAGATGTTTATATGACTCCAGAGTCCATTCTGTACCTATGAGGTACTAACTTTCTGACCTCTAGCAAAGCAAGACAGTGAGACACTCTAATGGGATTCATATCTGAGTCCCACCAATGCTCTGTTCAGAGACATCTTTCTTATGTGGTTCAAGATAACAAGAATGCCTCTGAGATAATCAATCTCATAATGTGAATTAATTCAGGTTTTCTACTGAGTCCTTGAAAATACATCTCCATTGCCTTCTCCTTCCTTAAAAGATCCCTTCCCTGCTCTGAAAACATTGTCCAAGGGGTGGAAGCAATAGCAGAGAATAAAGTAAGCTGAGATGAATTAATAGAACTTAATTAAAGCTGATAGATACATAACTAAATTTTTATTTATTTATTTATTTATTTATTTATTTATTTATTGTGGTACTGGGGATTGAACCCAGGGGCATTTTACCTCCGAGCTACACCTCCAGTCCTAAGTTTTATTCTTTATTTTGAAACAGGGTCTCACTAAGTTGTGGAGGGCCTCACTAAGTATCTGAGACTGGCCGCGAACCTGGATCCTCCTGTCTCAGCCTCCCAAGTACTGGGATTACAAGCATGCACCACCACGTCCAGCTAGAACTAAATTTTAAAGGATAAAGGAAACCAAAATTCAAGGAAAAATGGCTAAAGCAAGATAAAATGAGCTAGCCAACCAGACAATATTAGAGGCACGACAGAGCTGCTGCACTGAAGAAGCAGCATCTCAAGGTTGCCTGGACAGGCTTAGAAACAGAAGTCCAGCTGCTCCAACCTTTTAGAAGGTGAGAATTTTTTTAAGATGTTGCTAACAAGATTATATGACTTATTCCCCATCAAAGATGACCTCAAAAAGCAATGTGACTCTAAGAATAACTTCTCATATCCAGGAGGAATAACTGTGGCCGTGTTTGCTCACTAACCCCACAAAGTGTTGTTCCCTCCAGTGGTGGATAGAGCATTTCTCTCAAATTTATTTTCTTCGGACAATGTGAATTGACCCAAAATCATATTTGCCAGCACACCATTCCAAAGGATGCTCAGCTCCTCATATCAAGCACTTCTCAGGTTAGTGGAGAAGGAAACATAAGAGGTCCATGACAATACTGTGATGGACCAGTCACTCAGGGCTCCATCGCTGCTCAGTGGAAGAAGCCTCTGTCCTTCGACAGAGCAATGGTAAGAAAGAACTTCTCTCCAGAGAAAGAACATGTGCAATCCAGGTGGAGGAGGTGGTGAGGGATGCTCTTGGCTGACAAGGTTATGAATAAAGGCATGGCATGTGACAAACCATCTTTGAGGAACTGGAAGTAGTTAAGTATGGGTTAAGTGCTAAGATGCAGATAATGAGCGTTGGGAGAGTAGCCAGAGTCTATAAATTGGCCGAATATTCTGCTCCTTTAGCTATTCATCTGGTGATGAACCAGCCCTTCATGAATAACCATTAACACAGCTTTGCTGTTTTGTTCATGTGTTCCTGTATCTTGGTGAGGCGTGTGTGTGTGTGTGTGTGTGTGTGTGTGTGTGTGTGTATGTGTGTGTGTGTGTACTTGAATATTCCTTCCCACTAAATGGTTAGCTCCATGAGGACAGGGCCACATGCATCAGGGGTTATTTCAGATGGAGCATCATCTTTGGGGTCAGGGGCAATGCAAAAGTGGAGCCCTTAAGAGAAACAGGTTATCTAAAAAGTCGGGAACAGTTAGAAAGCATCTCTCAAGTAAGCTGCTGAGTACAAATGCAAGGAATATAGAATATATTTTAAGCATGAGTGAACCACAAAGCAATGTTAATTAAAGAATGTTTTGCAAAGGGGGTAAATGTTGAATTGAGAAGAGAGGCAGGAAGTGGCAAAGAGGAGGAGCGTATGAGGCCTCAGGCCTCACGTGCATGCTGGAGGTATTTAAACAGTAGATTAGGACTTTGTGAATCAGAAGGAATTAGGCAGTCTGATTGGCGGAAGTAGGTGCAAAACTGGTCCAACCAATCCTCACAGGAAGTAGGTGGATTATATGTTTCTTTAAATAAATAACTTGAGATGATACTGGAAGATTCTGATCACCTGACAGGAAATTAATAATTGGTTTTAACCCAGGTAGTGCCCTAAGTTTCTGAGAAGGGAAAAATCATATGATTAAAATCATATTTGAGAAAAACAGTTTCTGGAAATGATTTATGTGTCTTTACAGAATGGAGGTACTGGATTCAAAAGTAAAAGGGGCCTATGATCTCCCCTTTTTATGATCTTGTTTTTGATGTGACCAATTCCATATCAAAAACTGAGGAGAGAGAATAAATAGAGCAGAGGTGTTTGGTTCTAGCCTTGACTTTCCCTGGGCTACTATTTCTCCTTTGCAGTCTTAACAACCTAGATCTTTTCTCTTTTAACTTCTTTTGTCTCTACTTTTGTATGTTTCTGGGGCAAGTCACATCAGCTCCCTGGGTATCAGATTCTTCAACCGTAACACAAGAAGGTACAATTCGGATTATCACCAAGGATGCCTTTCAAATTTAGAACTCTATGAAACTGCATAAAATTAATAAATCATAATCCTAGAAACTTTTATCCATGGATAAAAGAGTCCCCAGGGGCCCCATCAAGGGAAGAAGAAGGGGCCTAGAAGACTTGAGGGGAGCCCAAGTGAGTCATTAGTTAAGGATTGATTTAAAAATGTGTGGGTTTTTTCACATGTTAGCATTTCTGTTCAGTGTCATATACTTGATGGCATTTACAATCATCATTTTTTCCTTTTTAGCAGCACATAAAATAATGATGTGTTGTAAATTTGAATTTTCTCATAACTCCCCAATTCAGTTAAGGTCAGAGTATATTTAGAAGCAGATCTGTCAAACATCCAACCTAACACTATTCAGATGAATCAGAAATACAGATGGGATAGGACAAAGAATCTCCAAAGTGGTTGTCACTGTTATCAGTTGTCATCTTAGAAAATTCTCATGTTCTGGAAAATATTTCCTCCACATCTCCTGCTCTAGGTCTCTCTTAAACAACTGAATCTTCTAAAGAAGCTCAGGGTTCTCCTGGTAGAAGATTTTACTATATTATTATTTACTATTATATTTAATTATTATTAATCTAGGGTGATGTTTTTCAAACTGTAAACTGAAACCTATTGGTGGATTGAAAAGTCAATATAGTAGCCAGGTATAGTGGTGCATGCCTGTAATCCCAGTACTAGGGAGGCTGAGACAAGAGAATTACAGGTTTGAGGCCAGCCTTAGCAACTTAGCAAGGCCCTCAGCAACTTAGTGAGACCCTGTTTCAAAATAAAAAATAAAATAGGGATGGGAGTGTATCTCAGAAGTAGAATGCCCCTAGGTTCAATCCCTGGTACCAAAAAAAAAAAAAATAACATTGGTTACTATAATATTTTAACAAAGTAACAAACTAAAACAGAAAATCTCTAGCTGGGCACAGTGGCATATGCCTGTAATCCCAGCCAAAAAACAAAAGAAAAGAAAACCTCTCAGACTGTATCCCATATACTGAGAGCATCATTCCTGACACCTTTATTCAGATATATTTTTACTTATGTATATACATTCATACAATCATACAATCAGACATGGAGTACTGGTTCATGGTTTAAAATGTATTTCTGCTGTGGGTTGTGATTAAAAAAATGTAAAAATGCTATTTTAGACCCAGCTTTGGATGTGGCTGTGGCTACTGCAAATAGCTTGGAGCATGAGCAGTCATGCAGCGGATGCTGAGTTCTGAACAGTGGCCTTGGCTCTTAGGAGAAACCTGTCCATAACCAAGTACATTCTTGGCAAAATAAAAAATAGGTTGAGCATTTCTGATCCCCAAATAACAAATCTTAAATCTCCAAAATCTAAAACTTTTTGAGCAACAACAGGATACCACAAATGTTACCTCATGTGAATGGTCTATGTCAAAATACAGACTCACTAAAAATACCGTATAAAATTACCCTCAGGCTATGTGTATACGGTACTGATGAAACATAAATGAATTTTGTGTTTAAACTTGGGTCCCATCCCTAAGATTATGTATATGCAAATATTCCAAAATCCAAAACGCTTCTGTTCCCAAGCTCTTTGGATAAGGGCTACTCACCCTGCACTTTGGATGGGCTTGAACTAGCCACTCATAAATAAATCTTTGGTGAATCTATTCTCTTTACAAATGGTCTCTATTACCAGGCAGGCCCAGGAGTGTTTCTACTTGATTGCCCCCCTATCTTCTTCAACTAGTAAATTGATAGTAATTTATAACAAAAATTCCAATGGACCTCTGATAGTTGGTGACATTTATTTGTTTTGTAAGATAATCCCTGGGGAGATTCTACTTTGAAATTTTGACTCAGATGGTCAACATCTTTTAGGCAGAATACTCACTTAAGGGAGGTATCATCTGAGGAAGTGAATGTTGTCAAATACCTTTCCTTCCAAAGAAGTCAGAACAATGAATAGGCAGGGGCCCCTTACAGGCATATAGGTTCACTCAGTGTTTCCTATATTGCCTGGGGTTTCTGCTTTCACTTCTATTTCAAGCTTCCTTCCTGTACGTCAGAGCAGGGGGTTCCTGCAAAGGAGGAAGTGAAACCAGCAGCTGCAATATTGAAAGTGAGAAAGTATTCTTTCTCTATCACCTCTACAGGCAGAGGACTCAGTGTCTTAACTGAAGGATGTCTGTAGCCCTTAGCTTTTCAGATCAACATTCTCTAGCCATCTTTGAGATTCCATACAGGTGAGCACCCTGTGAGTGTCTGAGATCTCCTCATGCAACCATTTCATTTCACAAATGAAGAAACTGAGTCCTAGGCGAACCAGACTCTATCCCAAATTCAGACAGCCTGGGACTGGCAGATCCGAGGTGGCTATCATGTCCCACAGACGATTGCTTATGTAACGTTAACTTAACTGCATTTAGATACTTTCCCAATACCTGAGTCTCTGGGAGAGATATAATACCTGAATCAGATACTTTAAATCCATTATTGAGTTTCCAAATCCAAGTCTATATGTATCTCCTCTTAACAGAAATTTACAGTAGATGGTTACAACTAGCAAATCAATAAATTTGGTAAAATCTGATTTAATCTGATTCTAAATTCCTTGCAATATGTCTCATGTACTTCAGAAACAAAGGAATAAAAGTCATGTTTTCTTTCTCAGGCATTTGTGAGGAAGAACATGGTGAGCAGATTTCCCTCTATATGGACATTCTAGAACAATAATTTTCTCCATTCATTTGGCTGCTTTCAGGTAATACCATCTTCAAAACACTAGATTTAAGTGTAGGATTGAGTCACTGATACTTCAAAAGAAATCAAGTATTCTACATATAAGTTGGAGAATAGAGGAGATTCAAAAAAGGAGTGACCTTTTAAAAATCATTATTTTGAATGAGAAAAGGAAGATAGAGTTTAAAATAAGCAAGATGAGCAAAAGAGTAAAAACTTTTGACATCTGAGGGAGCAAAACAACCTCAGATGTCTTTGATTAGTGCATTTGCACAGAGTTGGCTGTCGAGAAAATCTCTATGCAAATAAATTCTGCTTTTCAGTTCATATATTGATAAAATACGTTTTGCTTATCTTGTATAGTATGGTTAAAACTGACAAAATAAAATATTAAGAGAAAATTACAGAAATCTGATAAAAATAATAATTATGTTCAAGATATCAAAATCTATAAATTAATAAAATAAATGAAAAATATAAATATATTGGGATGTACAATGATCAATAAGTATGCACATCAAGATTCATTCATTCATTCAATAATTGATCTGCTAATGGAGATTATGTAGTAAGGCAAAAGTATTTATGACATATTAATTAAGTAGATTATAAACTTGTATATATTAAAAGACTAGAGCTCTATAAACCCTCTGCCTCATTACTCATTTAAAGAAAACTATCAGTTAGCTGGGCGTGGTGGCAGACACCTGTAATCCCATACTTGAGATGCTGAGACAAGAAGATCATAGGTTCAAGGCCAGCCTCAGCAATTTAGCAAGGCTCTCAGCAATTTAGCAAGACCGTTTCTTTTTCTTTTTCTCTTTCTTTCTTTCTTTTTTTTTTTCTTTCTTTCTTTCTTTTTCTCTTTCTTTCTTTCTTTCTTTCTCTCTCTCTCTCTCTTTTTCTTTCTTTCTTTCTTTCTTTCTTTCTTTCTTTCTTTCTTTCTTTCTTTTTTTTTTGTGGTACTAAGGATTGAACCCAGGGGCATTCTACCTCTGAACTACACCCTCGGCCCTATTATTTTATCCTTTATTTTGAAATAGGTCTAAATTGCAGTAGCTGAGGCTGGCCGTGAACCCAGATCCTCCGGTCTCAACCTCCCAAGTACTGGGATTACAAGCGTGCGCCACCACATCCGGTGCCTATTTTTTATTCTTTATTTTGAAACACGGTCTCACTAAGTTGCGGAGGGCCTCACTAAGTAGCTGAGTCTGACCATGAACCTGCAATCCTCCAGTCTCAGCCTCCCAAGCGTGAGCACCCACACCCAGCTGAGACCCTGTTTCAAAATTTAAAAAATAAATAAAAGGACTGGGGGTATAGCTTGGAGCTAGAATGCCCCTGGGTGGTTCAATCCCCAGTATCACCCCCCCAAACAAAACAAAAAAACCAGCAGCATCTAAATGGTGGTTCCTGAAAGATCTTAATATTGGTAGTGAGAATCTTTGGTGAGATTTTTGAGGTTCCCCCCTCATTGTCTTTATTTTTAAAGTTTTTTTTTAAATAGCCATACATTAGAGCTTTTAGAAGTAACAAATGCATTTTGATATGGGAGGATGATCTACCCTCCCTTTCCAGAAATATTTTCAATGTCAAGTTTGTGTTCAATAAAGTTTTAACAATTGGCTAGGATTTCCTTGATTTATGTTGCAAGCACTTTATTTTTCCTGAATGAACCTGGCAGTTTCGGTTAACAAGATCATAGATAAGAACATAAAACAACACAAAAAAGGACTGTAAGATCTAAATGATGCTTCAGAGTTCACACACTAAAACCAACAGACCACCCATCTGACACACTGAAGTTCAGATGTCTTGCTCATGTATTAAATCGGAGCCTGTTTCCTGTGCCTTATCCATACTTTTTGTTCACATTTGACTTCTAAGCCTTTAGTAGGTCAGAGACAAATTTGAAGGAGAGTTGGGGCGGGGAGCAGCTGCTGATAGCTGTAAAAAGGAAAGGAACAGAAAAGTATAAAAAGAAAACCTTTAGCCGGGCGTGGTGGCACACGCTTGTAATCCCAGTACTTTGGGAGGCAGAGACCAGAGGATCCGGGTTCGCGGCCAGCCTCAGCTATCACTCTCTCTCTCTCTCTCTCTCTACCTAGTGAGGCCCTCCGCAACTTTGTGAGACCCGGTTTCAAAATAAAGTATAAAAAATAGGGCCGGGGGTGTAGCGCAGAGGTAGAACGCCCCTGGGTTCAATCCCCAGTACCGCAAAAAAAAAAAAAAAGAAAACCTTTAAATACCCAGTTGATCTGGAAATTGTACATAGGAGCCAGCAAATTCATATCCTTCAGCAGGACCCAGATCATCAGTACAGAATTGTAGAGGACAATAATTAATTTTAACAATTGTTAATACTGAGTAATAGATGAAAGACAAACCTATAACTGGAGTACAATTTTTAAGAAAGCAAAGAATGTATTATGTTAGTTAATATAATTTCCACATAAAACAATAAAAATATTCTAGTGCTTCAAGGGATAAGTTGTCAACTATATTGTATGATTGTATGACTCATCCCCAGATGTTTCAGGATAACTTTTTTTTTTTTTTTTTTGCGGTACTGGGGATTGAACCCAGGGGTGTTCTACCTCCGAGCTACACCCCTGCCCTATTTTTTTTATACATTATTTTGAAACTGGGTCTCACGGAGTTGCAGAGGGCCTCACTAAGTAGAGAGAGAGAGAGAGAGAGAGAAGGAGAGAGAGAGAGAGAGAGAGCTGAGACTGGCCGCGAACCCGGATCCTCCGGTCTCAGCCTCCCAAGTACTGGGATTACAAGCGTGCACAACCATGCCCGGCTGCCCAGCTTTTTTATTGTAATTTTTAACCTTTTGCTCACTTTTCTCATCACCTGAAAACAGTTGCTTCTTTGCAATTGTTTGAATGAGGCCAATATTAAGGCTTCCATAGTAGCACCTAAAGACAAAATTGTAACTAAATTGTCCCATCTTGCTTTCTACGATGTCTATCCCATTATCCAATGGAGGCTAATAAATGTTACTCTAGCAAATCAGTAAGTTATTCCTGTGCATCTTGCCCTGTTGCTGCCTGGTGTAACTTGCTGGTGTCCTCTGTATGGCACAACCAACTACTTGCAAAGGGAGGTTAGGCATCATCTGGTTGCCAAAGCTCAGCCTTAAAACAAAAGTGGGGGACCTAGCATCTAGTAGATGATAACAACACTGACAAATTGCTGACAAGGAACCTCCAAATTCTCTATCATCACAGAGTAAGTAATACTCCTTAAAATGATTCATAAGCAAACCCCTAAGTCAATGTGTGTGTGTATGCGTGTATGTGTGTGTGTGTGTATGTATGTGTGTGTGTTACTGGGTATTGAACTTAGGGACATTCTAGATCTGAGCTATACCCCCAGCCCTTTATTTTATTTTTTGGTTTTGAAACACTGTCTCACTAGGTTGAGAGCCTCACTAATTGCTTTAGCTAGTCTTGAACCTGCGATCCTCTTATTTCAGGCTCTCCTAAGCATTGGGATTATAGGTGTGCAGTACCTCGCCTCACTGGGATGTGCTATTTTGAGTGTTTCTCTTCCTACTCTTGTTCCTCAATTGAGCTGCTCAAGTTTTTCTACTGTGAAAGTTTCACTTTTGCTAACTCCAATCCCCTGTCACCCCTTCTCTCAAAATTTCCATTTCCCCACTGCGCTGTCTGGAGGTTGTTCTGCTGCCACCCACACACAGCTCCTTGGCCACCGTCCAGGGCTGGTGGGTGGACTGGTGGGTGGAGCACTGCTTCTCGGGACTGTCTGGGTCAGAAGTGGCTGGGCTGATGCTCAGCTGGAAAGACAGACATGCAGTCTCCAGCTGCGTGACCATGAGATAAAGGAGATAAAGGACTCTTTCAGCGCCCCCTCTGTCTCCTCCTCACTGGATAAGGGATCACAGAAGTTTCTTTCTCCCTTTCTGTCCTGTGCTCATCCATCATAGCCCATGTCCCCTTCCCCGTGCTTTTAGCTTTCCAGATGGTACACGGAAACAGAAAGTTAAGGGGACCCATCATTTGCTCATGGAAACTACCAGAATTTATATCTGAACAGAAGGAGCCTCGTCTAGGTCAGAACACTCTCGATGTCCTCTTGTCAAAGTGTCATGTCCCGCTCATTTTCTCAATGTCCACTGAATTTCTGAGGACAGATTTTCACTCCACTTCTCTTGGAGACAACGTCAGCATCTCCTCGGTCACTCACTGAGGAGGCTGTTTCTCTTCAGTAGACAACTGGCTTTTGTTTTCCCCTCTGTTTGCCCTTGCTCTGATTTCTAGTTTTTTCCCCGTTTCCACTCACTTTTGGCCTCTGGCTCCCTGACCCTGTACTGAGTCCACCGCCTCCTCTCCTGGCCCCTTCGTGCTGCTCCTTCCCGCTCACTCTCACACGCAGTCCCGTCCACTGTCAGCCACCCCTTCCCTGTCTTAATCTTTTCCCTTTTTCTTTTCCACCAAGACCCTTATCTTTTCTGTCCTTCATGTTCTGTTTGTCTTTCTTTTCCTTTTCCAATAGACTGAACCCAGCAAGAAGAAAAGACATTTCCTGCCTGTGAAGTTTTGCCATTCCTCTTTAACAAAAATAAGCACTGCCAGTAAAATTGCTTAATTCTAATGAAAAATAAATGTTTGCAGAAAGATAGGAAGCAGGACAAAAAGTACTTATTTGCTGTGGCTGAGGTTAAAATTTGAAACAGTGAACTCAAAAGGAGCCTTTTTTTTTTTTTTGCGGTACCGGGGATTGAACGCAGGGGCGTTCTACCTCCGCGCTACGCCCCCGGCCCTGTTTTTTTTTATACTTTATTTTGAGACCGGGTCTCACGAAGTTGCGGAGGGCCTCACTAAGTAGAGAGAAAGAGAGAGAGAGAGAGAGGGAGAGAGAGAGAGAGAGAGAGAGAGAGAGAGCGCGAGCTGAGGCTGGCCGTGAACCCGGATCCTCCGGTCTCCGCCTCCCAAAGTACTGGGATTACAAGCGTGCGCCACCACGCCCGGCTAAAAGGAGACTTTTTTAAAATAATGATCCAATTATGTCCTATTTTTAATTAATATTGAGCAATCTGTCACATCTTTGCATGATTTTTGCTTTCTTAAAATTATTAAATAACTTTCTTAATAGAATAATCCATTATAAAAAATTTTAAAATATAGAAAGATACACCATGGAAAGTTATTCATCTGTCTACCCAAACCCCAGGCCACTTCCTCAGATGTAACCACAGTTCATTCATAAAACAACATGTATATATACATACATACACATCAATAATAATATGTGTGTATAAAAATAATATGTAGAGATGTGTATATAAAACTATAATTTTACATTTTCTTATTCCTCCCTTTTTATACAAATGAAAGCATACTGTACATATTATATTGCAACTTGCTTTATTTCTTAACAATATGTAATGGAGCAAATTCTAGATAAGCATCTATAAATGTACTTCAGTCTTTTCCATTGGTGCACAGGACTCCATTTTATTAATATTCCATAACTGAGCAATTCTTTTTTTTTTTTTTGTTTGTGTGTGGTACTGGGGATTGAACCCGGGGGCATTCTACCTCTAAACTATACCCCCAGCCCTTTTTCATTTTTTTATTATGGAACAGGGTCTCGCTAGGTTGATGAAAGTCTCACTACTTGCTGAGGCTGTCCTCAAATCTGCGATCCTCCTGTCTCAGTCTCCCAAGTACTGGGATTGCAAGTCTGCGCTACCATGCCTGGCTATAACTGAGCAATTCTAAGACTTTAATTTTTGGAAGCTTTACACCCTTAAAAATTACTGACAACCTCAAAGAGTTCTAATTTATATTGATATTTACATAGATAAATGTCTATGTATTAAAAATTAAGCCTGGTAAAATTTAAATATATATTAATAATATGCTAATTAATTAATTTATAAGTACGTTCCATATTAACATAAATAATATATTTTATAAAAGTTAAAATTAACTGTTCTTTTTAAAAAGGCTGGGTACAGTGGCACATTCCTATAATCCCAGAATTTGGGAGGCTGAGACAGGAGGATTGCAGGTTCCAGGACAGCCTCAGAAACTCAGCAAGACCCTCAGGAATTTAGCGAGACCCTGTTTCAAAATAAAAAATAAAAAGGGCCGGGGGTATGTAGCTCAGAGGTAGAATGCCCTGGGTTCAATTCCCAGTCCAAAAACAAAAAGATTTAGTGAAGAAAAATTGGCATTGCTTTATAAAATTTGTAAATCTCTTTAGTGTTTGGCCTAATTGAAGACAACTGAATTTCTCATATTTGCTTCAGCATTCAATCTGTTATAAAATATTGTTTTGGTTTAAGTATACAAAGAAAATCTGGCCTCAAACAGCTATGCTGTTGGAAAAAGGAGGAGTATTTTAATAGCTTTTCCAGATAATTATGAATGTTCTTCTCTGACTACACTAAAACAACAAACTGGTAGTTTCTTTTTCTTTTCTTTCTTTTGTGTGTGTGTGTGTGTGTGTGTGTGTGTGTGTATGTGTGTATGTGTGTGTGTGTGTGTGTGTGTTGAATCCAAGGCGTCATACATGCTAGGTAAGTATTCCCCAGACCTTTTAAAAATTTTTTTATTTTGAGACAGGGTCTCACTAAATTGCCCAAACTATCCTTGAACTTGTGATCCTACCACCTCAGCCTTGAGAGCAGGTGGGATTATAGGTGTGCACCACTGTGCCCAGCCAGAGTGGTAGCTTCTTATGGATTAGTGCAACAGAATGTAAAAACACATCAACAAACTTTTCCTACTTGGTTACATTAAAATCTATCTTACATTTTGAATGAATCATTTACCCATGCAAGCCGGGCGTGGTGGCGCACGCTTGTAATCCCAGTACTTTGGGAGGCGGAGACCGGAGGATCAGGGTTCGCGGCCAGCCTCAGCTCTCTCTCTCTCTCTCTCTCTCTCCTTAGTGAGGCCCTCCGCAACTTCGTGAGACCCAGTTTCAAAATAAAGCATAAAAAATAGGGCCGGGGGCATAGCGCAGAGGTAGAACGCCCCTGCGTTCAATCCCCGGTACCGCAAAAAAAAAAAAAAAAATTCACATTTACCCATGCAAGATTTTATAGTGCTATGCATTTTTCATTTGGAAAATTGGGTTAACTAAGTTAAGCACATAACCCCAATATTTATATATTTTATTATGTCATGGTACAAAATTATACTCACTTGTATCATCACCAGTCTTCCCAGAAAGTTTTCAAATATCGCGATCTTGTCAAGTTCTGGGGGACAGACAAAAATTTTCCAAAATTCTACCTTTCCTTTGAAAGCTCAAATTTAACCATTGTTAAGAAATGTGGTCCACTGTTTTCCTTGAAGTAACAAGTTCACTTCATCTATTTTTGGGTATGTGCCAAATACCCAATTTTAAATAACTATAGTTTATCTGGCAGTCATGTATTTTTCCAAGAAAAAAATGTTGTTCCATTATAGCTCCACTTGCAGCCAAAACAACTGTCTAAGCGCTGTTTCTGGAGATAACCCCGCGGCTCAGCAGGTAGCAGAAGTGCTTTTTGCATGCTTCCCTTTTCGTTGCGCAGAATATTAAAAGACAAGTACTCAAGAGTCAAGATTGAATGAATTGGTCATCTGTACTGCTTCATCAAGGACGTTCTTAAGTAAAACTGGCTTTTTAAAATAAAGGAAACTGCATGTAGAAATATAATGGAGAAATATAATGGCGACTAGCATAGTTTAATGCTAGCCTTGATGCAAGCAAGCTAAGGCCCTGGCAGTTTTACCCACCACTGCTTTTGCACTATCTGGGAAAATGTCAAAACAATGAAAGAGGTGAATAATGTCTTAGTATTACTAAGAAAATAGCTTTGGTCTCCACGCAGTCAACCCTAGAAGTTTATGGACCACATTTTGAGAACGGTTTACCATTACTTATTTAGCGGGCCCCGCCTTGTTAGATGCCGATTGTTTCTGGTCCTTTGCTAAGGCAAACTTTTCCACAATCACTATCCTCAAATCAACATTTCTTGATATTTTATTTCTCTATATGTAAGATGGTTTCAGCTTCATAGGTTTTAAAAGAGCTTTAAAGATCCCTTATTTTTTGTCTCTCTTATCATGACTACAAAAGTATTTACTGACAAGTATGAGGTCCTGTTAAAAGACCAACCAGCTCTGATTGTGTAAGTAGCACCCTTGAGTACATGAAGATGTCGATTGACCTGCATTCAGAGGTTCATAGAGAAAAACAGTATAGACATTTGAACAGAATTGTGCTATGATAGTCATTATTTGGGTGCTTTGGAAATTTTCAGACATGCACAAAAATAGGAATTATTGATTTAGTATATCTTTTATTGGGGAAAATTTGGGTTAATGCAGAAACTAAACTAATGACTAGCTACACTAACTGATGACTATCTATTTAGTCATTCAAAATTATTTTCTGAGGAACCTACTATGTTCAGTCCATGGTCCTAATACTAGGCATTGCAGAGACAGTAAAAATGCATTAGGGACAGATCCTCACTACAAGGAGCTTACAAAAAGTGGTTTTAAAGTTTTCACAAAGTCAGCTGCAAAGACCACATCCAACATGTGGTCTTTTACCTTACTAGTGATTAAGGTGCCTATATAATCCTGGGTTTACACTGACTGCCTCAGCATAATTATTAATAGCATTGCTTTCCCTCTTGAAAGTACCCTGGTTTGAGTAATAGATTACATAGTAGTCATGTCTTATTAGTGGCCTTAGAGTTCCCTCCAAGTCTCATCTTCAGACTTCCAGTATAACCCACCAAAAGCCTTTAGTTAGAAGATTCACATTGATTAAGCACCTACTGTGTGCTCCATGTGTTTTCTTTACAAATTGCATTCTATACTTTTAAAAAATCCTATGAGGATATTATAATCCTCATTTTACAGAGGAAGAAACTGAGACTCGGTGCAATGATTTGCCTAAGGCTACAAACAAATAAGTGGATAAATAAGGACTTAAATTCTTCTGTCTACTTTCTAAATCTATGTTCTTTCCTTAGTTTTTCCAATTGTGTTTCATGGAACCAGCATCAAAATCACATGGGTACTTATTTTGAATGCAAATTAGGGGGCCTCATCCCAAACCTACTGAACCAGAATTTCTCTAGTGATGGGGTCTGGATGTCTGCCCTAGCAATAGTCTCTTTAGGTGATTCCCAAACACCGGAACACCTGAGGACCACTGCCTTAAATTGTACCACCTCAAGAACTCAACTGCCAATTATTTCTTTAAATAAAACATATGTTTCTAATATTCAAATGAAGTAGTGAAGTGCACAGATTCTATTTTAAGCTTCTCTTTTCTTGGATAACAAGTGGTTATAAAAATAGTTGCCCAACTTTAGCAAAGGTCCTTAGAGTAAATTATTTTCCTCATTATTGATCTACTATAACTAGAATCAACTTCTCTTGGCACTCAATGTTTCAGTGTCATTTAACAGCTAGTACTGAAAAATTTTTTGAGATCTATTCCTTTCTACCCCACTGAATATATCCAGTTCATATATTTTATAACTAGAGAGCAATGATGATCAACTAACTCCATGTGATGTGACTTGTACAACACATTCCTGCTTATAATATAATAGATTTTGAAAGGCACATTTCCTCAAGTTTGTTCTAAACAGGATGTGAGCAGTTACCTTTTGCAGTATCTCATCTCTAAGAATATCTTAAATGTCCCAGATCACTGATGCTCTTGGAAGGCACCCTTTACCTTTGTGTTATGAAATGCATTTCTAGTCTCATCCATGGTTTAGTCTGGGCCATGCTGTAATAGGAGATTTTGCCTGGAAAAAAAGACAGAGGTAGAACCAAGCCAGCCCCTCAGAAGGAGGAAAATGTGGCTAGATCAAACCAGGGTTGAGAGAGGGTGAAAACCCCCAATCCAATCTGGGCCAGGCTCAGTAGTCAGAGAGGACATATCTGAGGAGTGTCAGGATATCATCTTGTCTGCATTGTGGGGTTTTGAGCTCTGTTTAGACAAGTTAAAAATGTTCGGTTAGCCTTGGAAGCACGGAATGAGAACAAGAAGCAAGACCCAGCCCAGTGGAAATGGCCCTACAGAAATTGGGGGAGAAAATTGTCTAGGGCTGAGCAGTAATTAAGCACAAGGGACCTAGGGGACAGGCCAGGCAAGCAGTCCCATGTCACCAAGGTCAAAGGAGGCCGTAGCCTGGGCCTCTCCTGGGTACCAGGTTTCTGTTTGGCCAAACTCACAGAGGAAGCACTGCTCCCGGACTCCACTTGCCAATTGGATGGACGGGGAACAGACATAATCCAACACGTGCTTGGCTCTCATTGGCCTGTGGCCTGGGTTGGTCTGAGTTTAGAGGCAACACTATTACTAATAGCTGTAATTCATTTGCCTGTTTTCATGTTGTCTCACTGGATGGTGCTCTGTCTTGGACTATTATCAATATCCTACTTATATTCATCATCAAATACACTAAGCTGAAGTCTTTCATTAAATGCTTTATTGAAGCTGGAACAGCTACTATTTTCAATGTTGATATTCTAAACACGCTGTAAAGGTGGACCTTAGTTTATTGTATGCCAGCTCCAAGTGATAGACCAATGTTTGGAAGCTGCTCAGATTCATCCTGTTATTGTAATAAGGATGTATATTTCATTTGTAGGAGCTAAGATTGATCCATGTCAAACAGAGACAGGAGCAGCTGGAGCCTTGTGAAATAATAGCCTGATTTTCTCCCTAGAATTCATCATTTATGAGCAAGGCATTTCTATGGATGGCTTGTGAAAGTTTTCATCTTGGTCACACTATATTCAGGACACCTGAAAACTATTAACAGAGGTAAAGTTTTAGCAGAATTGATGCTGAATAGTCTGGAATAGAATTTGAGAAAAATAGGAAGGTACAACACTATAGTAACACCACAGAGAGTGATTAAGAATCTTTGCACAACTGCCTACACTGATCTGCAGGTCTTTAGAACTTTCTTAACCCTGTTCCCATTTGCTCTTTGAATATTCTCCAACAGTGCTTGTGGCTGCAGCATTTACCCCGAAATCACTTGTAGATTACAGAAATTTTCTACATGCACACAAAATTATTAAATACTGGTCATCATATACATTTCTATTACATTAAGATTAGAGACAAGTTCTGTTTAGAAATAACTCCAGGAACCATCTTTATACTTTATTTTCACATTGAAAACCAGTCAGATTTGCTTCAGCCTCAGAGAGCATGTTTGTGTAAAATTAAATGAATGCAGCAGCAAAGCTGCACTTTTTTCTTTTTTCTCAGTGGGGAAAGGATTAATGACAACGCCAAATAGCATCAGTTTCTTGCTCCACTCCTCACTTTAGCAATCACACCTCTGTGTATATAAGAGCAGTACTTGGGATTTTCTGGCAATGAATTTTGTAGTTTCCTCAATTGGCTTCCAGAAATTTGTGATATTGGAACTTAACTGTATTGGTAGTATGTTGGTTGATAAAAGCAATGACTCAGCTGAAAGGATGGACATGCTTGATTAGGCTATGGTACTGAACATGTTCCATTACACACCGAAAAAGATGAGTCAGTCTGGGAGACTTATTTACATGGACCCTCCCTGTCCCACCTTAAAAAACTTAGGAAATAAGTGAAATTCACATGGGTCTTTTGAGTTTAGTTTTACCTGCTCATTTTTGTGACAGCTGTTAAATACTGCAAGGAACCGTGAGCAGAGCCACTTGAGTTCCTGCTGCTGTGAGGAAAGCCACAGGCCTGACTTTTGTAAGGGCCAGGGTCCAGTGGGCCAGAAGGGAGAAGCGGAGGCACTCTTTCTAGCAACCCTGGGCAAAAGCAGTATCTAGAAGAAACTCCTCTAAAGCCACTTGGCATAAATATTTTAGGCAACCCCTACATAAGGATCACCAGGACTGCAAAGATATAGATTAGTGATTCTTCCAGAATCATCTAATTGGCAATCATGGAAATACAAATCAAAACTACACTGAGATTCCATTTAACTCCAATTAGAATGGCAATCATTAAGCCAGGCGTGGTGGTGCACGCTTGTAATCCCAGTACTTGGGAGGCTGAGACAGGAGGATCCCAGGTTCGAAGCCAGTCTCAGCAACTTAGTGAGATCCTGCTTCAAAATAAAAAATAAAATTGGGCTGGGGGTGTAACTTGGAGGTAGAACACCCCTGAGTTCAATCCCCAGTACCACAAAAATAAAATAAAATAAAAAAGAATGTCAATCATTAATAATACAAACAATAATAAATACTGTTGATGATGTGGGGAAATAGGAACTCTTATTCACTACTGATGAGATTGCAAATTAGTACAACTACTATGGAGATAACCATGGGGGTGCCTCAAAAAACTAGGAATAGAACCACCATATGACCTAGTTATACCATTCCTTGGTATCATTCCAAGATAATTAAAGTGAGAATACTATAGTGACACATGCATATACATGTTTATAGCAGCACAATTCACAACAGCCAAATTATAGAACCAACCTAGGTGTCTGTCAATAGATGAATGGATAAAGAAAATGTGGGGTATACACAGAACGGAATTCTACTCAGCCATAAAGAAGAAAATTATGTCATTTGCAGGATAATAAGTAGAATTAGAGAATAGTATGTTAAGTGAGATCAGCCAGTCTGAGAAAGTCAAAGATATGTTTTCTCTCACATGTGGAAGCTAGAAGAAAATAGGAAACAAAAAGGACTTCAGATAAATGAGGAGAGAGACTAGTAGAATAGTAGAAGGGCACTGGGGGAGTGTGATGGGGAGAGGTAAAAGGAGAATTGATGAAGGAAATAGTTAAAATAATGCAATGTCCATATATGAAGATATCACTACCAGTCTCACTAACATGTATGGGGAGGGAGGGAACAGGGTGGGACCAGAGAGAGACACACCAAGTTCTGTGTACACATATGTTTGTAACACTTTGAACCTATGATGTGTAATTACAGTGCACTAATAAAACTGTAAAAAACCCAGCAGTATTTAGAAGGAATTCTTCTAAAGCAAATTGGCATGGTTATTTTAGCCAACCTCTATTTAAGGATTACCAGGACTTCAAAGATACAGATTAGTGATTCCTCTAGGATTCCAGAAACTGATGAAGACATCTAATATTTTTGTTCCCACTAATATCCACAGACAACTCTGAAAAGGGTTCTTCCTGTATTTTATGAGATTGCATTAAACAGGAAAGGGAGGGTGTCATATAATTGGGGTCACTGTGGTTCACAGTTATTATCATGCTCCATCTTATTTCCTATAGTTGTACCGCTGGTGATGGGGTTTAACCAAGACTGGCTTCTGTTTCAGTGTTGATATATATTGTTAAAACAAAAAGTCATTGATTATCGTTATTTTTAAAATAGTTGTCAGACATTCTGAAATAAAGTAACATACACTCAACTGTGCTATCCTGCTCATTTAAGTAAATGAGGGTTCAGAAAAGTGGATATGAATCTTTCTATGAACAGGGCTTTTCTATGTGAGTTCTCAGAATACAGATTCATTAGCTATCCAACCCTAAGCAGCAAGCCATGACGATGATGTGACCAGCTTGCTGTAAGGGAATTGATCTGACTTTTCTTTTGCTGAAAACAATCACATTTCAGCTTAAAAAGTAGCCATACAGGCTTCTCCTCCAGCTTCATTCCCTGAACATACACACACAGATGAGATTGTGGAGGTTTTACCAAACTGATCATAAGTTTTGAGTACTTTTTTTTAAAAACAAATTTGATGTAATTTGTAAAAACTACAAAGAAAGCAACCAGTTGCAAAGTAGTCAAGGAGCCAATGACACTGGAAACCTAATTTTCCAGGAGCCTCATGTCTATGTAGAAGTCCAAAGAACCAGTTGGGTACCATTGAAGGCTTCTGCAAAGTTAACCTCCCACTTAACTCTTTTATTTTTATTTTTGTGCTTAATGCAGGCCAGCATCTGCTCGCACATTAACTGTAGAATACTCCAGATTAAAGGGCCTCTAATTATCTGAGATTTCTTCAGAACTTAAGATTTTACCAGCTCACCTAAAAAAAATAAAAAGGTATCTTATGTATAAGTACCAACTGGACCTGGTAGATATTCAGATAGCAGTATTTGCTTATAACAAATACACACTTATTTTCTACAATTTGAATAGAAAGGAATGTAATGGAATCATTTTCTTAACTGGCATACATCAAAAGGCTTCACCTGAAAGTTACTAACGTCACTAAAATCTTAGAGACAGTTCACCAAAGCACATTTGAACCATTTTTATTTAAGGGTGTCAAAGCATCTAACAAAATGGTGAATAGTAAGAAAGCAGTTCGTTTTAGCATTAAGAACATATTATCCTGTATATAATTTGGGCTATAATCCCAACATAAATGAATCCTGGGGAATCATGTTTGATTCATGTTTGTATCCTGGACCCTGCTCCAGTGCCTGCCTAGCACGTGGCAGATGCACCATAAACGCTTCTTGAAAAAATTATAAGTAAATATTTTAGCTCTCATGGCACTCCTGCAAATGTAAGCAAGCTCATTACTTAAATAATGCATTGGGAGAAACCTGGACTTTGCTGTTATTTTAAGTTACTGTAATATTCTAATTTTCTCAATATCTACCTATAAATAACAAAGGCAGTAATACCACCAAGTTCTTGCAAATGATAGTATTAAAAGGGAAAAAGCAGTTTAAATGACTGTTAAGTTTTAATACTTCAATTCACACAATCAGTCTTAGGAGAAACTCTGCCATTATCAACCACATTCTTTAACCTCTGCTTACACTTTTCTAATAATAGAGAACACACTAACTCATGGGGATTCTCATTCCAAGTCAGGAGAGCTCTAATCATTATAAAGGTCCTCCTTCTTTTGAAATGTATTCTAGAGCTGAGGGTGGTGACACACACCTGTAATCCCAGTACTGGGGAGGCTGAGACAGGAGGATCTCAGGTTCGCAGCCAGCCTCAGCAACTTAGTGAGGCCCTCCGCAACTTAGTGAGAACCTGTTTCAAAATAAAGAATAAAAAATAGGGCTAGGGGTGTAGCCCGGAGGTAGATTGCTCCTGGGTTCAATCCCCAGTACTGCCCCCCCCAATTTTAAGTAGGGCTGGGGGTATAGCTCAGAGGTAGAATGCTCCTGGGTTCAATCCCCAGTACCACACACAAAAAAAATTGAAATGAATTTTACTTTCTGTAAATCTAAACCTTTATTCTATATCAAAACCCTCTAACTTCATGAGTATCCTTCAAACACTTGGAAACCAATGTTATGTGTTCCTCCTCCCCATCCCCCCAAACTGAACATCCTCATCCAAGATAAACATTCTTATTTCCTAAGACATTATTTGCAAACCCTTCTCCTTATTTTAGGCATGTTCCAGTCTGCTTGTGCCATTTTTATAACATGGAATACTAAAACCTGAAAAAAATATCTCAGACATTTTCTCCTATATTCATTGTTTTGGATGTGCTCATATTAAGCTTGAAATTAGCTGACACCTTAAAGGCAATTTTAGGTTAACTACCATTAAGCAGTGTTAGCTTATCCTTTATTTGTGTAGTCTATTTCTTTGTTTCCAAGTTTAGGACTTTATTTGAATTTAACATTTTCATCTCATTTTGGGGGATGACGTTTCAAGCTATCATTACAGACTACTGAGACTTTCTGAATCTTGAGTCTTTCATCCACATGATGGTGCACTACATCATTTTAGCTCATCCTCTTCCAAGCCAACAGTGAAATTAACACAAAACAAGCTGAAAATCAAGTCCAAGGACCTCTACCTGAATCTCATCTCTGGCTCCTCTGAGGCTCCACACGGGGGATTTACACGCTGTAAGTGCCTTAGAGCCAGGATTATCTCTGTGGGTTTTGATATCTAGAAGTGACTAAATCCCTCAGGGCTTTTATTTCCTCCAGGTTAAGCTGGAGTTGGTTTCAAACTGTGCAGGAACCTTTTCCTGCCAGGGGTGTTTTTTTTCATTTCAGCGTCAAAGTCCTGCTTTTAAATGAAATCTTGAGAGACTTCCAACTTTTCTTTCCTTTTCTCCTGTGGTGTAGATCTGAATTTATGCCTGTCCCAGCCTCTACTTCACCCTGACCCCCAAAGACTTTATTGTCTTCTTAAGAGATCATGGTAATCCATCAAGAGGAGACACACAGGAGGGAAAGAAGCCCAAACCACCAGAGTAGAGAGACAGCCACTAGTACAGGGTGAGATCGAACTTCACATCTGGAAATTCCCTCATTCCTTCTTTGCTTCTCTACTGTTGGTATTTAAAATGAAGCCAAGCTGACAATTTGGAGTGTGTAAGCCAAAGCCCTTAGCAAAATGTAGCTCACAGCAAAGCGATGGTTTAATGAGACCTGGGGATTGGAGTTCTGTTTCAAGTCAAACGGGTATTATTTTAACAAATTTCCAAGTTTGAAAGATTTAGAGCACAATTTGCAGATAGACTGAACACTCAAAGATCCATCACGTGCAGGCTCTGGCTTGCAATCGGAGGCATTTATCTCACTGGGTTCAGGCAAGGCATTACTATGTGTGGCTCGGATCATTCAGGACTAAGAGCCAGGAAACAGCTTGGCACTCCTTTGCTGTGACTTCGGGCAAGTCCCTTAATTTATGTGGGCCTGTTTCAACCTTTGTAAATTGAGGTAGTCATGAATTATATCATCCTGAGGTCTCTTTCAGTTTTAACACTATCATTCTTTAAAAAATGAAGCATTTTAAAGTTTATCATGTTTGTGATTATAAAAATACTATGTGTTCATTGAAAAAAGTTTGGACAAGCTGGGCATGGTGGCACCTGCTTGTAATCCCAGTACTTGGGAGGCTGAGACAGGAGGATCACAGGTTCGTGGCCAGCCTCCGCTACTTAGTGAGGCCCTCCGCAACTTAGTGAGACCCTGTTTCAAAATAAAGAATCAAAATAGGGCTGGGAGTGTAGCTCAGAGGTAGAATGCCCCTGGGTTCAATCCCCAGTACCACAAAAAAAAAAAAAAAGAAGGAAGGAAGGAAGGAAGGAAGGAAGGGAGGAAGGAAGGAAGGAAGGAAGGAAAAGTTTGGACAAAATGAAGTAAAAATCTTTGTAATATCACTACCTAGAGAAACCTGCTGTTAATATTTTGGTTTGTTTTCATAACTATTTCCTATCAATACATATTTCTACATAATATTTAAGTATTAGACATACTTATGGTGCTTGCTCACCTAGGGTTCCTCCTGCCTAACCAAAGTGACCTGATCTCTCTGGCCACCATTCAAGGACAGTCCATTCTTAGACTAACTAAGAACCTGGGAGTTGTGAACTGACACAAAAAGATGAACTTGACCAATCAGTTTAGGAATTTAATCAGTTAGCAATGCAGCTGAGATGAGCAGATGCAAGATGTAATAGAAACTAAGGAAAACATTTTGGACTCTGCAAAGCTGAAGTTATGAAACAGCAAAAACTATGTTTCGGGGAAAGGAGTTGGCATGGTAGAGACAGAACTATGGAGCAGGCGTGCAGGGGACAGGCTCAAGAGGGAAATCTAGTTGTCTGACAGAGGAGCCTGATGGTCAGTAATTTTCCAGACCCAATCTCCAGGAAGTCTATCTGTCACTGATACCTCTGCTTCGATTCTCATGAGACATCTGGAACATACTTAAAGGCTTTTTATCTGCACGGAATGTTACTGGTCACCAAGAGACCTGACTCAAACGATTTAAACTTGAGTTGGCGCTTTTTTATTGACCATTATAAAATATTCTCCCAAGTTATAACATATGCTTTAAATACATAGTTTTACTGGGCCTGGTGGTACACGCCTGTAATCCCAGTACTTCGGAGGCTGAGACAGGAGGATCACAGGTTCAAAGCCAGCCTCAGCAACTTAGTAAGACCCTGTTTCCAAATAAAAAATAAAATATGGCTTGGGGTGTAGCTTGGAAGTAGAATGCCCCAGATTCAATTCCCAGAACCACAATAAATAAATAAATAAATAAATAGTTTTAATGGCTAAATAATATTTCATAGTTGGATATACTGTGTAAGGAATGTAAATGACAACAAAGTTGCTAAATTAATGTTAATAAAATTATTCTCTAGGTATTAATAAATCTAAAATCTGCAGTTGCCGAAATGATTCAATAAGATCCAACATTCTTTTAAGAATTCTTTCACTTACCAAAAGTGGTATTACATACACACCCCAACTTAATCAGTAGGATTTAGCATGGAGAAATACAGCCTGTCTTCAGAAGCAAACAAACAAACAAACAAAATCCCTTGAGTACTGTTTTTCTAACTGTACCCATTACCAATATTTCACTAAAGCACAGTGCCAATTTTCTAGCTTCCCCATGTATTGAAATTAAGAATAAGGCAGATATAGCCCCAGCCTAACTTAATCTTATTCAAGGGACAAGAACATCTGGGATAAAGATCACTGTGAAGTTCAGATGAGTGGGTTAGGCACACAAGAACAGCACAGGAGCCTACGCTGGATCTACATTCTCTTTCTAATAGAAGGACAGAAAGAATATGAACAGCATCCTCATAGATTGGCACCCAAACTTGGTCAAACCTTCAGCAAGCTATGAAGAACCCAGGTTCCATTCTGTTTCAAAATATAATATCAAACGTTGCTCTTCTCAGATTGGGAAATTGGGAAAGAAAGCCTACCACCATCCCTATCACAAATGTTATACCCACAGTAACTTGAAAATTCTCCTGTAGCTCTTCTTTTCCACCAAAACAGGACAATTAGTCTTCCTAGTCTGGCTTTCACCCAAACCCTTAAGCTCACCAGTCCTCTCACAAAATTATACCAATTCAATATTATCAAATACCTGATGAGAGAGAAAGCCCTCGGTTTTAGCTACAGCATGAGGGGTGCGGTGCCTCTGAGGATGGAACAGCCTTTCCCTGAGCTTTGCTGTCCCTCATCTCTTTCCAGCGGATGCCTGACATGCTGTGATGGAGCTGAACCACCTCTGAGTAAGGAACTTCCAGTTTTAGTATTTACTTGTTATTATTTAAGAATGATCACAGGCCTACTTAACTAGAAAGTTCATTTTTAAAAAATGCAAGATGAAGTGTGTGAAAGAATTCTATACAATTTTGAGCTATTGAGAAATGGAATGCTTTGCTTTCGCTGGATTGTTGAGTAGGCAACTGGTCTGGTGAACAGAACAGACTGGAAGGTCACACACTAGAGTTCGAATCCTACATCTATTTAACCCTGGGCAAGTTCCCCACCATTCCCATTTTGGTTTCTTTATGTACAATATGGTATTATTGAGTATTATGGATTTAACAAGATTAAATGTATTTACTAAGTTAGTGAGGAGATTAAAAGACATTTGTAATGTATCTGCAATAACAGTGGTTTTAATGGGCATCTTGTCTTTTTCAGAGCTAAGTAGAGTGCTCTTTGGTGTCTCATATAGAGCTATGAGCTGGATATTGTTTTTCAATATAAAAATTTTTCTTGAAAATTTTCTGAACAAAATATAAGAAATAGAATTGATTTTATCTTCTTTCTGATATTATGTTTCTAGTTATAGAAAGTATACATCTCAGTTTAGAAAAACCAAGAGAATAAACTAAAAAACATTAGAATTGCTATTTTAAAAGTTCAGTATGGTGACCAGTTTGAAAAAATATTCAAAATTCACAAGTTGTTCTGTGTATCACATATTAACTGGAAAGGAATTAACTTTCCCATAATGCTGCTAAAGAAGTTGGGTAATTTGAAGAAAAATAATCAACCTTTACCTCATCCTATATATCAAAATTCATTCCCCTGTGTGGTGGCACCTGCCTGTAATCTCGGTACTTGGGAGGCTGAGACAAGAGGATCTCAGGTTTGAAGCCAACCTCAGCAACTTAGTGAGTCCCTCAGCAACTCAGTGTGGCCCTATTTCAAAATACAATAGGGCTGGGGGTATATTGCTCAGAAGTAGAATGTTCCTGGGTTCAATTCCCAGTACACACACATGCAAAAAAGTCATTCATTCCATAATTATCTAATGTTAAATGTAAATGCTGACACTGCAGAAAAACTGGAAAAAAAGTAAGGTGACAATAAACACATGCATACATATGCACATATCCCTGTAGATTTAATGTGTAGAGATAGAGAAATATAGGTGCAGATACTCAGATGTCAAAAAGTATCATAATATAGTTGATATGAGACTTTCTGGTTGTGACAATGGATTGCCACTGCTGATCCAAGTGACCTGCTTCACTAGGCAGGTATCTTCTCAAACCTCACAGAGTTAAATGTGTGTTTAATGCTGCAAACTGTATTACATTAAAGAAAAATATCTTCCCCAGATAGGAGAGGACTGTTTTGAAATCTACATTTTATGTTGCTATATCCAACTCTAGAATGTTTATACAAATTCTGATTCTAAAGCAATATAAACAAAACCTATTTTTAGAATCTCAATAAATGGATTTTTATGCCGTTAGAAACACTTACATGTATATAAGTTCTATAAAGTTTTATGAGAACCTTAAAAAATAATTGGCCAATAGGGGGAAATATTCATTTAAAAATAAAATAGAATTATTTATATTTATGATATGAGTTTAGCCTAAGTAATGAAGCCAGGCCCTCCTTTCCTCTTAAGGCCCATCCTAGCCCAATGGCACATCCAAATGAAACACAAATCCAACTCCATGACCTTGAAGAGTACTGTAGATACTTCATTACAGTGGTTTTGTTTTGTGTGGGGACAGAGGTATCAGCAAACACAAGGTTTCTCTGCAAAAAACAGTACAATTTACTAAAAATCCTCTTGGCCCATTCTTCTCATCAAAGCCTTAACAATCAGAGAAGCTGCTCATATCCCCTCTCATCTTATCCCCAAACTATATCCCCTTCTGCCTTTTTTCTTGTCTCCTTCTTTTCCCTCCTGCCAAGTCTCTCCAACTTCTTCTTTTGACTTTTTTTCTCCAAACAGGTATCTGTGTATTTCTTTGCTGTAGTTGCTGCTGCTGCTGTTCTGTACTGGGGATTGAACCCAGGGGCACACTACACCTCAATACTAGGGATTGAACCCAGGGGTGATTTACCCCTGAGATACATCCCCAGTCCTTTTTATTTTATTTTGAGACAGGGTCTCACTAAATTGCCCAGACTGGCCTGGAACTTGTGATTCTCCTGCCTCAGCCTCCCAAAGTCATTGGGATTACAGGTGTATGCTACCACACCCTGCTTCTATATTTCCACATCTTTTTAAAAATTGTACTTCCATATCTTTTCATATGTACATCACTTTATCCTGTATTCTCCCAACCACACCTCACACCAATCAGGAGAGCTGTAGGCTCAACATTCCTCCTTATGACTAGAAAAATGAAGAACAGAACAGAGAAGGGGAAAGGTGTAAGAATGATAAACATTCTGCAATTAAATATATGGATTGATATGCTTTTCTTGTATCCCTGGCACATGTAAAAAAAAGTCAATATAAAAATGCTAAAATTTCAATAGAAAATGGATTGAGTATATGAGCACATACTATACATAAGCAGAAATAAAAAAATGGATATAAGGAAAAATCAACACCACTAGTAAACAATACAAATGAAAACAGAGACATCATTATATAAAGAATTGAACTAGCAGAGATTAAAATTATAATATTCAATGCTGATGGAGGTATAATGAGATTGGCAAACTTATACATTGCTAGCAGAAATAAAGATTGAACAATTTTCTGAAATGCAATTTGGCAATGCATATTGTGAAATTTTAAGTTTCCAACTTTTGTCATTCATTTCTAGGAATAATTATAAGGAAGTATTCATAGAAACATACACAAATCTATATATAGATATTTTGTTATTTATTTTAGCATTATTTGTAATGATGAAAGTTAGACACAATATAAAAATATCCAGAATTGGTGTTGGTAAGAATAACTTAAGCTACAGCAATACATTCAAATATTAGTGATGAAAATTAAGATTTCTGAAATCTATTTAGTGACATTACAAAATGGTCATCCTCTAATATGAAGGTAAGAAATGCTAGGTAGAAAACTGCATTTGATAATTTAAGTTCTATAACACGGATGTATGCATAAGTAGGAAGAACATATAGCAAAATGTAACTGTGGTTATTTCTGTGGAAATTTTTATTTCCTCCTTGATCTTTCCTAAATTTTCCACATTACCCATAATGAGGAAGAATGTGGGAGTATTACTTTCATAATCAGAAAAAGGTTTTTTTAAGCCAAGAAAAGCCATCCAAATTCTATTATAAATCACCAAATGCCATTCCTATTTGTCATTAATTAGCATTTTAAACTCACGCGTGAAATTTAAAGACTAAATCTTTTGTCCCTAGAAGAGACTTTCTTGAGAACAGACTATAATACTCTGCTTTCAGGTAATTTAATAAAGCTGAAGGAGATTACAGAGAGAAGTGGGGATAAAGAATTATAGAACATAATGAGAGTTGTATAGTTTCTAGAAAAGACTTAGTTACTTGCGCTAAATGATAAAGAAGGCAATGAATAATTAAAAGCCATTAAAGATGAATTATTATTGTATTTACATCTTCCCATTTATCTGAGATACTTAACAGATTTTTTAAAGGACTTTTAAATTTATTAGCTCCACAATTTTATCAATAAATAATCATACCTTTCATTGATACTTTGCGGTTGTTTTTATATATGTGGTACTGGGAATTGACCCCAGGGATGCTCTACCACTAAGCTATGCTCCCAGCCTAATATTATTTTTTTATTTTGAAACAGGGTCTTGCTAAGTTATCGTGCACTGGCCTTGAACCTATGATCCTCCTATCTCAGCCTCCCAAGTACTGGGATTACAGGTGTGCACAAATGCACCCAGCTTCATTCATATATATTTTTAATGATATGACAATGGGCAAATCATTGTTGAGCATCTGATGTTAACAATAGGATTTGATATTGACCAGACATAATTGCTTAATGTGGCTCAATGGAAGAGCACTTGCCTGGTATGAGTGAGGCCCTGGGTTCAACCCTCAGCCACACACACACACACACACCACATGATAGCTTAACCAAATCATCCATTCCTTTATTCCAGCCTTCCATCTTCACCTGGGGGAACTGGGTAAGAAGATGAAAATAATTAAGAATAAATCTATTTTCACTATTAGGAAACCATCTCAGAGTCTGCCTATTCTTAGAAAGTCCTGATGCCAGAGTCTTATGTATCATATTCATAGAATTCTTCAGGTAATTAAAAACATTCCATATGGATGGGGGGTTTCAAAAAGAAAAGGAAAATAACTTCTCAGGGTATTCCTGGGTTTTTTTGGGATATTCCAATTTGGGGGTAGTTCCAGAACTAAATATTTCCCCAACAGCCAATGATGTCTCTGGGGAACACCAATAGTCAGACCTGATTTAGGATCTTCTCTTGGGAAACAGCGTCTACCATGATAAAGCCCAAGCCCACCGTTAGGCTAGACTACATTCTAGGGCTGTTAGGTCCCTTTTGGTAACTCAGGGATTTTTCAAGCCTGTCACCACAAAGGCAACTCAAGGCATCCATGTGAGCACGCTTGATAGAATTTACTTAAAACAAAGTAAAACACACATTTTTGTCATAAAATAAAATGTTTTTACCAAAAAGGACATAAAATCTATATGTACAGTTTAAAAAGCAGCTACAAAGGAACAACCATATGGCTATCAACCAAATTAAGCATACTGTCAACACCCCTAAAACACCCTGGAAAGTTCTTCCTTGTCACAACCCACTCCTCAAATTCAATTGACGTGCTCCCTCTTCAGCCCCAGCAAGGATTCTTGGCCAGGATTTTATCAGCCTGGAGAAGTGTTAGAAAGACTTTCCAAAAATAATCCTTACTGTATAGCACATGATACTGTGTTGGCATTTAATAAAAAAACTGCTACTATTTTTAAAAATTTCTCTATGGATCATATAAAATAACTATTTTCCAGAACATAAAAGGCATATATGTTCTAAAGGACAGCTGGAATTACAAATTCAAAGTAATTCAACTTGCTTTTTATGATTATTTCTAAAAAGATACTTTACATAATTTACATTTCTCCTTTTAAATTCTATGTTTATTTCTCTTGGCTAGTGGGTTTTTAATATTTTTTCCTATCAACCTTCATGTGTATATACATATACATGTATGCATATAAAATTGAATGCTAATTCCTTGTCTGCTATATTTATAATTAATATTTCTCCCAGCTTATTGTTTAAGAAGGGATAGATGTTCTTCATGTAATAGAATATATTGACCTTTTCTTTTGTGATTTTTTCCAATGATATTCAGATAATTTGAATAGTCATTTTCAAATATACACAAAAATAGAGGGAATATTATAATGAATCCACATGTACTTGCTACCTAACACAACAATTATCAACATTCTGCTATTTCTTTTTGTTTGCTTTGTTTTTTCTTTGCAGTACTGGAGATCAAACCCAGGACCTCACACATGCTAGACAAGTGCTTTACCACTGAGCCACATCCCCAGCCCCATTCTGTAATTCTTGTTCATGATTCTTTCTCCTTCCCCATGGTTCTTTTGCTGTGCCATTTTATGTTACTGGGGATTGAACCCAGGAGCATTCTACCTCTGAGCTACACCTCCAACCCTTTTGTTTTTTTAATTACTTTTTAATTTTTTGAAACAAGGTCTCACTAAGTTGCTGAGGGACTCACTAAATTTCTGAGGTTGGCCTCAAACCTGTGATCCTCCTTTTTCAGCCTCCCAAGTATTGGGATTACAGGTGTGTGTCACCACACCTGTTATGCTAAAACATTTTAAAGTAAATCTCAGAGATAATATCATGTCGCATATAAGTACTTCAAAATATATCTCTAGCCAATAAGAGCTTTCAAGATGACAATCAACACATCTATCAAAATGAACAATGATTCCTTCATATCTAATATCCATCAGGCTCAGAAAGTATTCCCTGGTTTTTTTTAAAAAAATGCCATTTCAGAATTGGGTTTTTGTATCCAAACTAAAATAGCTTTCACGTGCTGAATTTAGTTAGGATATCACTTAAATTCCTCCACTCTTTTCTATATTAGGCCATCTATTTGATGAAGAAACTGGTTCTCCATCCTAAAGAATATCCCACGGCCTGGATGTGGATGATGGTGCCCTTGTGATGTCATTTACTACGTTCCTTTAAACTCCGAGTTTTCTATCAAGTGGTAGTTAGATCAGCAAATTTGATAGGCTTTGATTTTTAAATGCAAAGTAGTTCACAGGTGGTGCCACTGACTTCCCATTGCATCCTGTCATGAGACAGAATGTCTTTCTCTTAGGGATATTAAAATTAGTTAGTGGTTTCAGGTATTGTTGGCCTGATTTATCCTTTATAAGACTCCCACTGAACTAATGGTTTTAACAGTTATCAATAACTGTTGCCTAGATCTATTATTACACTAGGGATCTAATACTTTTAAGCTAAAAAATCCTATCCTATTATAATATCAGGTCATTAAATAATAATCTATATTTTTCCAGGGTTTTTTTACTTACTTATTAACATTAAAAATTGAATCAATCTGGATTTTACTTTATTGTACAAGGGAGGTGAGGATTTAAATTGATTTTTTTTCTAGATAGGAAGGATGTGTTCCAAGAAGACAAGAGACCAAAATGGCCTTTATTATCCCACACACCTGGTGATGGAATCCTGCCTTGCTACCGCGTCTTTCTAAGGGGGATCCCAAACTGTTTCCTGAACATGCAGTAATTTTCCCAAAACTCTCAGTGTCCTAGCACTGGAACATGGATCAGAGAAAGATTTCCTTATTTACAAAGACTTGATAGCAGGATTCAGTCTGAGAGAATATTTGGGAAGGTTGGTGTCTGTTACTTCTTCTTATATCAGGTAGCTTTTCTGTGCCAGAACAGAAAACTAAGACTTTTGTGATTACTCAGGATTTTATACAATTGCTAAGTTTTTAAATTTTGAAAATGTCAGTTTTTTTTTCATGCAGACCATCATTTTTCCAGTGAGGGAAATAACCTTGAAAAATCCGTGCACATGACATAATGACTCAAAATTAAGGAGAAGTAGTAACATTTCCTTTTTCCCCATTAAAAGAAAGAAAATATTCACCTCTTTTCAAATGTTGACACCTTGTGTCTGCTCCTTATATGAGCATAAATGAAAATTATTGCCAGGGTAATCATTTAGGCCATTTCTTTTCTACCTTAGAAAAAAAAGGCATCAGATACTTGTTTCTAATAAGGGACGGGGGAAGGGAAGCCATAAGGCTTTTTGTGAATGGTTTCCCTGACTCCCCATTCAAGTTAACAGTAGGCTGGTCTTGCAAAAGTTTTAATCACATTATCTTTTTTGCTCATGAGCCAACTATAGTTCCCCAATGCTTGCCAAATCAAGTTCTTTCACTATAGATGCCCCACCATCTAGCCACCTACCTTCCTTCTCTCACTCATTCTTCAGAGTTAGCTCCAGTCTATTCTCTGATCCTATGGGCTTTTATACATGTCCCTCCCTGACCTCAACACCTTTCTCATTCCTCTCTCCCAATACAGATTTTAGCCTTTATTTTTTAACCCCAAACCAGACTTAATCTCATCTGTAAGCATTTTCTTGCTGGTGGCCTTGCAAATCTTTCTGTTCTTGAAATATGCTTTAGAAACAGAATGGTATAGTTTCATATGTAGTTTTTTCTTTTTTTTTGTTCACAGTGTATCTCTTGTGGTTGTTTTACTAGTTAGTAAGCACCAATATGGTATGCTATATTGGTCTTCATTTTTAGACCTCATTCAATTAAAATTCCTATGAAAATTTTTAAAGAATAATTTTGATGCTGAGCGTTATCAAAACCATAAATGACACAAACCTAAGAGTGTGGTAGACTTAAAAAAAATGACCACACTTTTCATGTCTTTCTATACACAGAACCTTTAAAGTGACTTTGAAGATCCTCCCATCAAGAAATACTCTATTTTTCCAGCCTTGAATTTCCCTGGCTTTGGAACTTATTTTGACTGACACAATATGGAACAAGTGATGGGGTGCCTGTCCTGAGCTCAGGATTCATGGGGCCTTTCTTGGTTTCATTTGCTGTCATGAGACCCATCCTCTGCCATGTGGATAAGCCCAGGCTAGCCCACAGGAGGATGAGCAACCACGTGGAGACTAGCTATCTTGGCTGAGATCCTTCTAGACTCCCCAGCTCCCACTTGACCTGGCAGCCAACAAAGATAGATGAGCCCAGTTGAGTCCAAAAGAACCACTGAGCTCAGCTCAGCCTAACTGCTAACTGCTGACATACAGAAATAGAAGCAAAACTGTTATTTTAATTCACTAAGTTTTGGGTGGCCTAATATATGGCAAATGTTAGTGGATAAAAAGGGAATATTAAAAAAAGTTAGATGTCAGAATCTTGATCCTAAGAGATTTCAGCACTCTAGAATAACAAACTATGCCAACAAGTGATATATACTATTAAGATAAAGTATAACTGTGGTAGGTACAAAGTTCTAAATTAAGTTTAAAAAAAAGCCAGCTGTGGAATATAGGATAGCAGAGCTATAACACATGTATGCAAAATACTTAGTGGCTTTGGTTGACCACAAGCATGTGACTCAGCCTTGTGTTTCCACACTTCCAACAAAGCTAATTTTATACAAAATGCAATTTTATTATGTTTTAATTGCATAAGAACCTGAAATAGAGTTTGTCCAGAGGACAGTGACCATGATGCTGAAGGGCCTAGAAACTCTCACACAAGGAAACATGGAAAGCATTGCCGTTGTGAATTCCGTAGAGAGACCGAGGGTAGAATGGATAAGGTAGCTATCTGCACCTGTGTGACAACGGGATTGGACATGGGCCATGTCATCCCACTAAAATGCAGCACCCATGATTTCAAATCAACACTGGGAAGAAGTTGAATTAGACAGGCTGCACATGTATACTGTTTAAGAATCAGGCCATGTCTGGGCATAGTGGTGCATGTCTATAATTCCAGTACTTGGGAGGCTGAGACAGAAGGATTGAAGTTTTGAGACCAGCCTCGGCACTTGGTGAGATTTTCAGCAACCTAGTAAGACCCTGTTTCAAAAGAAAAAATAAAAAGGGCTGGAGATGTAGCTTGGAGGTAGAATGCCCCTGAGTTCATGCCTCAATACAAAAACAATAACAACAACAACAACAAAAAATAACCAAGATCAGGTCATGAAGTCAAAGCCAGGTCCTCCACTTATCAGCTGTGTGACATTAGGCAAGTTGCCTAAACCTACTAATCCTCAACGTCCTCATCTATAAAGTAGAAATAATAATAGTTCCTTCTGGGTTTAATTCCCAGTATTACAAAAACAAAACCCAAATAAACAAATAAAAAAGTACCATTTTATAAGGTCATGATGATTATTAACTTTAACTTTTGAAGATAAAATGCTTAGTTCAGTGTCTGGCACATTGCTGCACTCAATGAATTTTATTAATTATCATTAATAATAAGAATAATATAAATATGAAGTAAGCTGCCCTGGGAGGCAGAAAGCTTCCCCTCTCCAGAGTTGTTCACAAGAGCCTTGGCAGATGTTCGTAGCGCAGACTTAAACATCAGATGGGAAGTTGGAGTAGGTGATATTTAAATTACCTTTTCCACAGAAAAAATCTCTTTATATCCCTTAAGACTTGAATGACTTCTTTGTGGTTTTCAAAATACCTAGTACTATTGACCAAATGATACTCATCTAATACAGTTGATTGAACTTCTATTATATCATCAGAAAGGCATACTTTCCCTATAGTCAGAGTTGTTCTGTGCTTAAATGAAGGTGTGTGAGGATTTTATGCTTCTGTATCTCATATCATCTAAAAGGAGTATAGCATTAAGTTTGTTTTCATAAATATCAGTGTTGACTAAAAATAAAGAGTACAAGTTCCAGTGCTATAAAACTTTCTTTGTGCATTGTTTTAATTCATATGTGCAAAGCTCTCATTTTTTCCATACTTGGCCTTCCCCTACCAGAATGCCTAACTTTACTTTTTTTAATTTTCAAATTTAGAAAATTTGAAACCCTCCTATTTCAGGCTCCCAAGTACTGAGATTACAGGTGTGCCCACTATGCCTGGTGAATGCCTAACTTTGAACAGTTTATTTTCCCAGTATAAGAAGCCTAACTTTCTATTTGTTGTGGATCTCATATGAAAAGTGCGAGCTGGAATCAGTAACTAGTTTTCCTTCTCTTTATACATACAGCACCTGGACACACTGACCACAGTTCCTCCTGCATTCTAAAAGCACTGCAGGCAGTTCCAACCCTCATCGTAACTCCATTTAATAAAACAGATATAGTAGAATCACCCAAACTGGGTAATGTGTCTATCTTCTTCAATTATCTCATTGTTATCAGTTAATAGAGAGGAGTTCACATTAGCTAAGGTGCCTGTCTTTATGTTCTCTAACTGATAAACATCCTTTTTCCTCCTTTTAATGAGTTTCAGCATAATAATAGGTATTAATCATCTGTGAGGAAAAGAAATGTTTTACTTTCCCCACGAGTGAACCTTGATAGTCTGGTACCCTGGCCTAGAGAACCATCTAATGTCTAGGTGAGGAGAACAGTTCCAAATTCTAGGTTTGAATGAGCGCTGGGTCCTGTTTATGGGGTGAGCTGAATAGATAGGATTTCTGGCCCATTTGGTGCCTAGTGTGCGACACGAGTTGTGCCACATGTTCAATGCCAAGAAGTGTGCTCCATGACTCAGGGGAGACGGCCCAGGGGAAGTAGCACTGTACTAGAAAATGCAAAGCATACTTTCAACTCAGAACAGAGATGGTAGTAGGGAAGGGAAAGAAGTGGAGGTGAGTTATAAGATTTTGAAAAAGAGAAAGGAATCAGGCGGGAAGGAGTGAAAGGAATAGGGTGCAGAGCTGGGAAGTGGAGAGCAGCGTGAAGCATTGGAGGGAACAGGCAGTGGGAGCTGAGGCTAGAAGGGTAGATGGATCATGGGTGCCTCACTCTACCCTTCAGTGAGACTCAGATGAGTGCAGTAGCCAAGGGGAAGCCATTCCACCTCTTAGTCAAGTAAATGGATCATATTTACAATTTGTATCCAGGATCCAGAAGAGAGATAATGAAAGCCCCACTTAGCGCCATCAGGATGGGAAAGGAGAGGGCGAGGTGTTAAGGATCTAGAACCATCTGCACGTGATGGCTGACTATACAGACGAGAGGGAGGAATTGTGGATGTTGTCCAAGTATCTGGCTTGAATTGTGGGGTTGAAAGTAAGACCACTCACTGAGAGAGGAGCAGAACATTCATAGAGCAGGAAAACAGAAGGGAAAGAGAAGCTATTGAGTTCAATTTTTAGACATGTTGAGTAAATGAACCAATAGAATAAAGAAAATTGCTCAAAGAGAGAGTTGATTATAAAAAAAGGTGCACCAGGGATGGAACACTTGGAAACACAGAATTGGAGGTACCATCAAGGTAGTGTAAGAGAGACCGAGAAGGTTTCATGTGAATTAGAATAGTCGGCACTCTTGGAAGCCAAGGGGTAACAACCTTCTAGAAGACGTCAACTGAGCCAAACACTGCGGAGATCAAGTTGGAGAGGAATGGGAATGTGCTCTTTAGGTTCAGCAGAGAGGGTTTTCCTACTGTCCTGTACAAGATCACTTTCACTATGCAGGAAGGAAGGAAGCAACTTCCATGCCGCAAAACATGAGAACATTCTCTCTCTCTCTCCCCTCCCTTGTTTTAATCTTAACATAATGACTCTTATCACTGATTTCCCTTTGAAAGTCCTTACTATAAAAATCACAGTTTCTGACTCTTGCAAATGAACAGAGCCTTTTAAGAGCTATCATTCCACGAGCAACTGTCTTTTAAGGTAAAGTTGAAATTTCCACTAAGGAATTCTTTAAACAGGTTCTGGAAGGCATTTAACAAAAAAGCAGCCTGAACCCAGGCGATCAGAAAACATGGATCTCTGATTCAACAATGTGAGAATTTCTTTGCTTTGCTTTTTCAACCACTCCCTTTCCTTAACAAGCAGCTACTATGTGGAAAGAATTGTGCTTGGTCTTTGGGGACATAAATAATGAGTAAGGCACAATCCTGCCTCACCCCAGCCTGTAGTCACAGAGATTATAAGCCACCAGAAAAGACAGACATGCAATCAGCCAACCTTAAAATAAGGTGGGCTGAAAGAAGTGTTCATAATGGTACAAGTAAAGTTCTATGGGGGCCACACGTAATTCCCCATCTCTCATGAAATGCAGGAAATGACCTTTAAAAACACAGACACAATTGGGGAGTTCATCGCACCACTAATTACCTCCCTACTCTCCAGACCATAAACTTTTATGCAATCTGCTCCCTGTTCACCTCATTCATACTCATTTATTTTAACAGGCATCCAAATGGCCTGCATGCAAAAACTTAACAAGCATTAGTGGCAAATAGAGATTTTAGCTCCACCCTTGGCTTTACTGTGATTCTTTTTTTAAACTGAACTTTAATGATTGTTAATAATACCATTTTGACTCTTTTCATTGACACTGTTAGTGTTCTTAAAATTAAATGCATAGCCTCATGGATTAGGTGAGCACTAAGCCACTTTCTCCCAGAGCAGATAAACTGGGACACCTAAATATATGGAGTGGCTTCTGAAGAACACTTCTGAATATTTTGAACTGGGTAACCTCATGGCGACACCTCTGTAGCTCAGACCCCCTTTCAAGTTCTCTGTAAAGCAGCTGCTGTTAAAGGGTCAGCCCAACACCGCATGCTCGCACGCTATTTCCCCTATGTGCAGGCTTGCTATTTTTAACCAGGGCTTTTTGGAAAATGAAAATCGAAGGTAAGTTAACTGTAGCTGGGGTGACCCATTACAGAAGCCAGGTCGGACTTTTTTTTTTTTTTTGGCATCCTTCTGTTATCCTCTCAGGAAACTTTGATTATATTTCAACTAGGAATCGGAAAGAGGTTGTTTAAATAAAAAAAAAACCATTTCTCCAGCAGGTGGTTAAGGCACAGGATCCAGAGTCAGCATGCCTGGGTTTGGATGCCAGCTCTGCCATTTATTAGCTCTGTGACCTTGATCCAGTTGTTTATCCTCTAGGCTTCATCTGCAAAAATGATTAAATAAGATACCACCTATAAAAACTTGTGTTAGTGCTTGGCATGGAGTCTTCAAACAATGGTAGCTATTATAATAATTATTATTGCTGTTATCATCTGTACCAAATTGCCCTGGATTACTGTTTATAGCACACTGCCTCGCACATGGTAGGCACCCAACGTCTGTTTATTTCTTAGCGGATGTTTGGGTAGCTTTTAGCTGAGAATGCAGTATCTTCAAGAAGTGCTTCTTTGGGCTTTTTCAAAGGCAACCAGAGTATTGTGAAGGAAGCAAAACTGCATTAATTCTGTATTAATTCTGCTGGTAATTCTGTAGTGCAATTTCTCAGAGCCCAATGTTATTTTTTCTCCTGATCTATGTGAAAAGAGAGTATATGTATCCTACGGCATCCTTAGGTTATGTTTTTCCCCATTCCCAGAAAATACAAATTTAAGCTCCTTTCTCTCAATAATATACCAACAGTCTATTTAGCAATTTTTTTTACTAAATGTTCCACTTAATAATTTTGAGCTGGGTTCTGGGAGAGAAATTGGGGCAATGTTAATGTCACATTGAGACAAGGAAAGAATAAACAAATCTCTGTAATATAAATGTGACTTTGTACCCTTTGATAATGGTACATCCCACAAAAACAAGGGTCTGGGGAGAGAGAGAGAGAGAGAGAGAGAGAGAGTGTGTGTGTGTGTGTGTGTGTGTGTCCACACATGCACACGCTTAGTCCATGCATGTTGTATTATATACAGACACACTGTAAAGCAAGATCAGAGGAACAAGAAAGATTTTTGTTTCTTATGTTTGTTGTTTTTCATTTTTATAGTATGGAGGTATCTATCTGCTTCTGAAATGAAGAAATTTTATAAACTTAATAAATACATTCCATAGATATCAGTTATTTGTATTTGATTTATTTTCTGTGGCTTTAGGAGTTGGCACTGGATACTGTTATGTTTATAGAAGGACATAAAATTGTACTGCCACTGGTTAAAGCATATTTGATAAATTTTGTTACAACTCTCAGGAGCCTATCGAACCTGTTTATAGAACCATCTTGCCTGTTAGAAATGTTGGGGTGGACAGACTTCTTGCCTTTGTGAATTCGGCTGAGCTTTCTACCCACTTGAACTCCTGTAGGTGGAACTAATGTAGTGAGCTTCAGCCTACAGTGTTTTTTGGATTGTAATGAGAATCCAGGAATCTAAATTTAAGGAATATATATTCCCACCATTGGTTATTTAGGGCAGTGCTAATGATATTAATGTTAACAATTTGAATAGAACTTCAACAACCTTATAAACACGGATAAGATGAAAGACCTAATTGAATAACATACTACACTTTTGTACACATTTAACCATCCATTGACAGGCACTGCACGTCTACTGTGTACACATCATGGTGTTAAGCCTTTTGAGCAGAGGCAATATGGAAAAAAACTGATGTGGATTTTAATAGGTGGTAGCACTAATAGTAGACATTTTAGAGGGTCCATTTATTAAGCCAAAATAAGTATTATTTACTGTTAAAAGAAAATGGATCTAGAATGTGCTATGAGGGAACAATTCACTCTTCTCATAAAACTCTATGTGAGCCAGGTATGATGGCACACGTCTGTAATCCCAGTACTTGGGAGGCTCAGATAGGAGGACTGCAGGTTCACGGCCAGCCTCAGCAATTTAGAGAGACCTTGTTTCAAAATAAAAAATAAAATAGAGCCAGGGATGTAGTTTGGAGGTAGAATGCCTCTGGGTTCAACCTTCAGTACAAAACAAACAAAGGAACCCTGTGTGATGGACTTAGAGAAAAACCTGGAGCCCGAGATGATTGTGCCAGGGAATCCAAACCTGCTTCGGATGATGAAAGAATAGAACATCATGCCAAATGCAGACACAAAGATATCTGTGAATATTTCTAAACCGATGACAGCTCCTATGTAGAACAAGTATCATTGGAAACATTATTTGGCAGACCATGGGCTCCACTGCAGTTCTTGAGTTTAAGTGTTTTCAGGAGAATTTTGTTTGCCTCAGTCCTGAGACATTCTTAAAACCTAGAAATCCAACTTTACTACTTTGAAAATGCAAATATGGGGTTCTCTGCTAAGCAGAGTCCTGCTTGTCACCTTGTTCTTGGGGCCAGAAGTTAGCTTCTCTGTCTGTCCTGCTTTGACCAGGCTGAATTTGGGAGAGGGTGATAGCTCAACATCTTCATTCTTTTAGCTGATACTTTTCATGCCAGCCCTGCCTTCTACTTTTGGTGGATTCTAAGAGACTTCCCACAGGGCATAGAATTACTCTCTCCCCTACCCTGTATAATTCTGCACTAGGATTTCATTGCAACTACAGTGACAGTGGCCAAAATAGTAATGGTGTAAACAAGATGGAACTTGATTCTCGTCTTAAGCAATTATAGTTGAACACAAGCAGCCACAATTCCATGGAGTCCAAGATCCTGACTCTTCAATGTGGTTTCTCTGCCATCCTCTCTTGGTCTAAGGTGGCTTTTCCAGATTTTTCTACCACATCTGTATTCCAGCTAGCAAGAGGGACAGGACTTTCCCATGAAGGGCATGACCTCTAAATTGTACACACAATTTCCACTCATATCCCATCGGCCATAATCTAATCATATAGGCATGCCTGAGAGGCTAAAAGTGTACTTGTTAGCCAAGTGGACATGTATCCAACTAAATCCTCAATTATCACAGAAGAAACAGAAAAGAGACCCTTTAACTTGAAGAGTTCCTTCACCTTGTCACAAAAAGCCCCAGAAGAAAAACAGTTCGCTTAATGCATCTTGCCACAGTGACCAGAGTCTAAATGTATAAAGAGATCCAGCCAAATCAGGGCTCACATAGAAAACAAAACAAAATCCCACTAAGATTATATTCATCTACAACTGTACTAATTTTTTTTTTTTTTTTTTTACCGAGGCTGGCTTCGAACCTGCAATCCTGTCTCAGCCTCCCAAGTACTGGGATTGCAGGTGTGAGCCATCATGCCTGGCTCCTTTGTTCTTATCCAAGCCACATTTTACAGAGATTTTTGAACGTATGATGATAATGTCCCATAATACTATCTTGTATACATTCCAAAATATTACCATTACAGGTCTTTCCTATAACCCAAATTGTGTTTTGGGTTTGGTTTTAGGTAAATTTTACTTATTTTTTGAGTGTTATAATGCAGACTATTAATTTATTTTGTTGTATTGTACTGATTGTAATGGCTTACTTTGCTAAGAATTATTATCTTCCAATTTTTCCATTCATGACTTTTGGTATTTTTTGGAAGCAGCAGAAAGCCAAAGATTGGTTTTTAGGTCAGCTTCTCCATATTTTCAAGTCATTGAGAGCCCTAAATAATAAATGTTAAGTCCCAAGGCACTTCTTATAGAACTGCTGTCCCCCCAGACCCAGTGTGATATAATGATGTGATATTCAATAATTTGGAACACACTGTAGCTGAGAAGACTACTTTTAAAATAGCCCCCATTTGCTAAGCTAAATGTTCTTTAGTAAGAAAAATTACCCAGTAGTTTAAAAAAAAAAAAGCAAAGGATTAATCTGTAAAAAAGACACCTCTATTTTTTTCTTCCCACAGAAGCCTCCAAACTTTGAAATAAAGCAGTTCTATATTTTGTTGATTCTGGGTTCACCAGTTCCTTTCTTTTTATCTTTTGTTTATCCAGTTACTTCCACCTGGCTCCTCCAGTTTCCCCTTCACTCACCCAGAAATACAAAAGGCCTAGAGAGTCTTGTTTACTTTCTTGGCCACCCTTCCATTTAATAACACTGCTGTCCTTCAAGGCAGTTTATCTCTCAATGTCCTTCTGGTCAAATCAAATAATGCATTCAAGTTACAATTCTTTGGATCAAGGACACATTCACTTTCACCTAAATTCATTTGAAGAAGGCAGGTTGGCATAGTCATGGTCACGGGCAGCCCCGATCCAAAACAGCTTGTCTGCTGGTGCGTGGGAGGACTCTGTGCAGCTTGCTGAGGTCATGGCACTTCACTGGGCTCTCTGACTTTCAAGATCTGCACATTGCCTGGCCAGTGGCACCAATGAGAATAATGGGGGAAGCCTGGTCATTGAATTTTATGTCATCCTCTGATGTTACCTATCTCCCTAAACCCCTGCTTTTCTCGCCATCATCATTGTCTCATTCCCTTTCAGTAGTCCACTTTGGATCTCTGGTTAATTTATTAAAATCCTGAAATCCTCTTTGCATTTACTGTTAGCCTGGGCAACCTCTTGGGAGTGACATGTTTACTGTCAAATTTGGTAAAGTTCTCTGTCTTAATTCATCCTCCAGAGAGTATCTCCTATAAATTACAAAGAAAAGTCCTCTAGTTATAACACTATGGGATTTGGTGGGATAAGTTCAGCTCCAGCTTTCACAACATGATATTTAGCAGCTGCAAAGGAAAGGAAGACAAAGCTGCCAGGTTATCCCCAGAAAATCCCAAGACACATATTTTTAACATTTGCATTCTTATTTACATAAATTTGTATGTTGCATTCAAAAGGCACTGACTCCAATTATGTAAAATAAAATACTCAACTCCTCTTTATCTGGGAGTGGATAATCACATATTCTAGGCCAGCTTGCCTGCTGCCCAGGGTGATTTCTCTGGCTTCTCTTTCTCTGCTGCAAGAGTTTCCCTCTTCTATGACTACCCTCTAATCACAACCATTAAAAAAAAGAGTTATCATTTGGTTGTTTTATCACAGTTGCCTTCAAAATATTCTTTTTTTCTACTGTGAGCCCACACTCGAATCCTCTGTTTTCCAACTGGGGTTTTCATAATCCCTCCTTTTCTCCAAGGCAAGAAAACGCTGGTCCTTGATTCAGCTGGGGCACCGGATTCTGGGTGGTGAAAATCTTATCTGGATCCAGCTCAGCCTTACACCCACAGAGAAGCTTCCTGATAGTGAGGAAGACAGTTTGGACTTTGAACTGATTAATCACAGGTGTGAATTACCTGCCTTACATGCTGCCTTCCGTTGGCCCCTATAATTGAAGGTTGACTCTGCTTATACCCCAATGTCATTTCTCCCCACCATGTGTGTGGATATCAGAGTGATCACACAATACATTCATTGGAGTAATTTACAGCAAGTGTGTGAAACCCAGAAGCCAGAACAAGAGAAAAGAGAGAGCACGAGAGACCTTTGGGAGCGATTTCACTCAACCCAAGACTGTGCTGATGACACTAGACAGAAGGCCTACCTGCCAACTGCCCCAGTGGGAGAGGAAGGCCAGTGGATCGCAGGGAGGAAGAATATCATAAACCAAGAGGGGTCCTACTGAGCTCGATTCACTTCTATCCACTGAAAAGCATTCCAAAAAGTCACTTCCTAACATTTTTATACTGTGCTTCCTGTTCATCATTAGGTCTAGGAAGCCTATCTTTTGGATCGAAATGAAACTTAGTGAAGAGAGACCCCTCAGAGGTTCCTGGCCTGCTGGCCTCAGCCTTTGAGATTGCTTCTCTCCCTCTCCACGGGCAAAGCAGTAGTCTACTTAGAGCCTAAATAAACAAAGTCAAAAAATGCAGGACTGGAGGGGACAGCAGTGGGGTCAAGCAGTGTGTCGGAACAGTTGCCAACACGCTTTGTGACATCCAGGGAGTGTTTTGTTTGTGGGTTGGTCGGTTTCATCTTCGAGCCAAATGATACTCCTCTGGCTTTGAACTGCAGTCAGCAGAAGGGAAGTGCAGACCCTCTCTGAACACAAAGTGCAGAAGCACAGTCCTAGGAAGCTTGGGTGGTTCCCCTGCTAAGCCTGCAGAAATCAGCCCTGCTGACAGTGCAGGCAGGCCGGAGGAGGCTCCGCGCTCACCAGAGATTTCGTCCTGCATGGGCAGGACTTGCAGCAAAGCAAGATTGCCAGGAATTAGCTTGGAAAATAGATTCATATATATATATATATACATATATATATATATATATACATATATATGTATGTATATATGTATATATATATGTATATATATGTATGTATATATATATATATATATATATATATATATCTTTCTCTCCCTCTTTCTCTCTCTCTCTCTCTCTCACTCTCACTCTCACTCTCTCTCTCTCTCTTGTTTTTTTTTTTGCGGTACCGGGGATTGAACCCAGGGGCATTCTACCTCCGTACTACACCCCCAGCCCTATTTTTTATACTTTATTTTGAAACCGGGTCTCACAAAGTTGTGGAGGGCCTCACTGAGTAGAGAGAGAGAGAGAGAGAGACAGGGAGAGAAAGAGAGAGAGAGCTGAGGCTGGCCGCGAACCCGGTCCTCCATTCTCCGCCTCCCAAAGTACTGGGATTACAAGCGTGCGCCACCACGCCCCGCTTCTCACTCTCTCTCTTTGCTACTGGGGATTCAACTCAGGCACATTCTACCTACTAACTATGCCCCCAGCCCTTTTAATTTTGAAACAGGGTCTCACTAAATTGCTAAGCTCTCACAAAGTTGCTGAGACTGGCCTTGAACCTGTGATCCTCCTGTCTCAGAATCCCAAGCACTGGGATTACAGGCATGTACCACCATGCTTGGCTTACCTCTTTTTAAAAACTGCAAAAACTGGTTCGGCCCACATGTATCCGTGAGCCGCAGAGAGAAGCCCTACTTCAAGAATGTTTGGTTTTGGCCTTTCCAGTGACTATGTCTCATCCCAGATGTTGGGCTGTGTCTGGAGATGCACCTTAGTAGCAAAGCGCAGGAAAGGCAGCAGGGACCCCAGGAACACGATGCTCCTTCACCTGAAAAGTGTCTGGAGCTACTTGGCAGAGTTCTGCTTTTCTTTTTGAAATATACCACCTCCTTATCCCATTTCTTTAGCTAAGCAAACTGGGGTTGTGGTTTCTCTAAACTCACTATTCAGCTTGTCATTTATGTATTCACTCAACTCATTTGCATAACTCACTGAGTGCTTAAATACATAGTGAACAAAACAGGTAAACAATCTTGCTCTTGTGGATTTATATTAAATCATTTAATCATTGTGACACTCCCATGAGGCAGGTCGATTATGATGTCCTTTTTACAGGGAACTTGAGTAAACTCATACAGCCAGTGGGCAGCAGAGCTGGGATTTGAACCCAGGCTGGATGGCTCCAGAGCCCACATTCTTCCCATCAGACTCTAGTCTCCCTGGTGGGACTGATGGCTGTAACTGTAAGTTCAGAACAGCAGCAGGTCAGGCATACATCTGCAATTTCTAGAGGTAAAGTCTATAATCCACAAGATGGTTCAAATGACAGATATTTTAAAACAAGGTATTGTGTCTGAATTTCCCACTAAAATGCCAACACCTAAAAGCATTCTTTTTCTTTTTGGAAGGCAAGGAGAGGTCAGTCAAACTGCTGAGAGACCAGGGATTGAAGGAAGGTGGGGAGGATGCCACTGGTTTGGAAGTAGAGGCATGTGCTAAGACCAAGGAGTCGCAAATCAAGGATTCTCTAGCTCAATATTTTGCACCAACCAAACAGTTCAAATTTGAGGTTCTATAAGCCACTTTTATGAGATCAGTTTGATTACTTCACCCAAATAACTCAAAACAATAATAATAACAAAAACAACAACAGCCAATTGTCTCAAATCATACTGTCCAACAAGAAACAGACACATTCTTACTTTGCCTATTGGCTTCTCAATCAGAGGGCTTGTGAAGCAAACTGGAGTTATGCTGTTGTACGCAGAAGGTTTCCATTGCTGCTCCTGCAGTTAAGAAAACAGAAAGAGATTTCAGGGACTTGGCTAGCTTTCTGCTGCAGGGAGCCATTTCCCTGCTCTGCACAATAACGCCTCAAGTACTTGAACTTCACAGTTGTCACTTGAAATACCTGAATCAGCATTTTTGCATGGTCACTTCAGTCTGCAGCCTGTGCAAACCCATTTAACCTTCTACAGAGACATATTATACAATGTTTATGACATATTCAGAAAATATTCAGAACATTTTCAGCTTTATCTGTTAAGGTATCTTCCTAGATCATAGGCCAGATTATGAGAATCTTTTTTTAAAAAAGTACTTTTCTAAGCTGGGTACAATGGTGCATGCCTGTAATACCAATACTTGGGAGGCTGAGACAGGGAGACTATAAGTTTGAGGCCAGCGTGCAGTAACTTAGCAAGACTCTGTTTCAAAAAAAAAAAATTTAAAAGGTCTGGGGGTGTACCTCAGAGGCAAAATGCCTGTGGGTTCAATTCCCAGTACTGAAAAAAACAACAACATTCTTCAAATATCTCATTGCTTGAAAACAATGACCACAAGTAAACCTCTGATTTTCAAATCTTTGATTCTGTATGGGATGATTTCCAAAGTTCTTTACCTACTGTTCAAAACCCTCCCAAAGAACCCTTGTTTACCCCCCACCCCCGTACTGGGAATTGAATCCAGGGGCACTCTGCCACTGACCAACATCCCTAGCCCTTTTAAAATTTATCTTGAGACATGGTCTCATTAAGTTGCCCAGGCTGGCCTTGAACCTGTGATCCTCCTGCCTCAGCCCCCCAAGTTGCAAGGATTACAGGTGTGTGCCACTGTGCCTGGCTCCTTGCTTACTCTTTTAGCTTCAGCTCTGACTTTATCCTACAATTTACCATAAATCTCAAGCAACATTGATCAATATATTTTTTGTGTGTGTGGGAACAGTCTCCAATTTGTATCTTTATGTTTTGTTCCTGGTTCCTGAAATATACGTCTTCAATAACTGCCTGTGAATTCCTGCAATGATGACTTAGACTTCACTTTTGGCTGCAAATATCTGTTGTGTGGCTAAAAGTAGGAATAAAGACATGGCATCTCCACCTTCATTTTGCCATCTGTCTGCTATGCTCTGAGTCACTTTGGAATCTGGGAAAAACAGGTCTGCAGAATAAACTTCTTGGAATGAGTCCAAGCTACCCCCACCCCAGGCAACAGCAACTTTCTTATCCTCAACAAGGCCCAGCCTGATCAATCCTGAGATAATGATGGAGGAGACCACACCTGATCAAGATCACCTGCTTTGGGAGCCGTGCAAAACCTCCATCTATACAAACCTCCAACCCTTGCCCTCATTCCCCTTTCTATAAAACCAGTCATCGCCAGCCCCTCAAAGGCAGGGCTAAGGACATTGTCCCCTGTCTTCCTGGAGTAGCTACACTGTTCAAAGTTCCTTTCCTGTTTTTCATCATTACCTTTTCTGTTTTGTTTTTGGAGCAAGTGGCTGGACCTGATATATTGGATCCCCAGAGTCAGGCCTCTGGCCTAGGGCCCTGGTAACATTCCTACCTGTCCTATAAAGTCCAGTTCAAATTCCCTAGGAAACACTTCACTATTTCCCTCCACCTCTGACTATAGTCAGAATAAGATTCTCCCAGCACAGAGTCCAGTGGTACTATTATTAGAGTATTCATCAGTATCTGCTGGGAATGTGGGCTACTGAGGATGGACCTCATGTTTTGGTTATCTTGAACACAAGTCTTGTACAATGTAAGTATACGTTTTTTTCTCCCCTTAAAGAAAACTTTCTTTTTATCAGATGAATCACTTTCTGTGTCTACTATTTTCCATAACACTAGTTCCAACTGTCTCCAACCCCAAGCCTCATTTCTCTCACCCTCTCTTTTCAATCTTGTTAGAGGAGGCATCAAGAGACTTGTTCCTGAAAAAACACCTTAACTGTATGTATCAATAAACCCCATAAAATAAAAATGAACTTTAATAATGGATCAGCAAGTATTGACCCATCCCCAACTCCTGCTGTTCATTAATTGTCTGTGTTTCTTGAAGTAAAGGAAGATTTTTTTCAGTCATCTTAGCAAAGAAATGGAGTATGACCCTCTCAAATCTCTACTCCTGCTGTTACTAATTATCTTACCTCCCTCCTCCCCTCACCAGGGCAAATTACTTGTACTCTCCACCAGGGTGGCCCTGCCTATAAATGTGGTTTGTGTTATTTACACACATCTCACAGGGTATTTTGAGACTAATTGCAGAGATATCTGTGGCCTAGAAATGCAAAGCAAAATTCCTGGGGAGAGGGCCCTGCAATTTACCCTCAAGAGAAACTATTCAAACCCCCAACTTCTTCCCAGGGTCTGGACACGGGGACTATGGTTGGCTTCTGAGGGATGTAGATTGCTGTCCATTAGGAGTTAAACTGAGACCAGCAACTCATTTCACAGGTCATGTTCCAGCCATCAACGTGTAATTACCATCAAACCCCACTGGCGCAGGTCCCAACCATACTAGTGAGTGCATGAATGAAAGCTCCAAGGATCGAATTACTGACTTCCACCTTCCAGAGATAAAAGGACGTTGAATGGCACCAGGGAAAAGGCCAAAATATATCAACTCGAGACTGCAACTTTTTTTTTTTAATGAAAAATAACAGTCGCGGTGCTGATAATTGGGAAACATGATTCTGCATTGAGGAAGTCAATCTGAGGAAGCAGGAGGTGAAGCTGAAGAGCTCTGCCCTTCAGTCTGAGGCTGGCCCAGTTGCTATGGCAACATGTAACTAGCTTTCTCCAGGGGTTGTGCTCCCTGATTTTCTTTAGACCAAACATTCCCTTGCTATGTTCCCGCTGTATGGTATACTTAAGACTAAAACAACCCAGCAGTTGCAAAACATAGATTGCTTACTATAAATTATTTGTTTGGTGGGAAAATATGTTATGATTCTGGACCAGAAATAAAAGGGAATTTCTGAAATCATGAGTTTGTATGCAAAACCTAGAGTAGTGATGGACATGTAGTTATTATTAATTAATGTTTTCCTTTTTTTTCCTCATCCTCATTTCAGGCTTTCCCCACAGGGTTTTGTTGTTGTAGTTTGGGTGGCTGAGTGCCTGGGTGGCTGGCGCTGTTCACCTGTAGCTCCCCACTAACTCACCACTTGCTGTATGTGGGGGTACGGATACTGAGGTTGGACTTGGAACAAGGAGAAGAGCAGAGAATTAGAGAAAAGTTGGAGCCCCAAGCAGATTAGCCATCCTCTTCAGATCTCTGCAAAATGAAAGCAATTACTGCCCTCATATCTTCTTATGATAACTTCAGAGCATTCAAACAAAGCTGCAGAACTTCTCAGAGATCTCCCTAAGAAAGGCACCTGGTGTAACTTTTTCTAAGATCAGACTCCTGAAAAGAGAGCAAAGAAGTTGTAAAGACCTGAAGACCTTGAACTGTGATTACTACCTTTAGAGTTTATCTTGGTGCTTGTAATATAAGAGCAACTCCTGGCACAAAAGAACAACAGAAATAATCTAGTTTTTTGTTTTATTTTATTTTGTGTGTACATGTGTGTGTGGTACTGGGGACTGACCTCTAAGCTACACCCTCAGACCCTTTTTTTCATTTTTATTTTGAAACAGAGTCTCACTAAATTATCATATACTGGCTTCGAACTTGAGATCCTCCTGTCTCGGCCTCCCAAATACTGGGATTACTGGGATTACAGGTGTGTGCTGCTGCACTGGATTATAATCTAGGTTTTTAAGGAAGAACAACCTGGGGATCATTTGGCAGGCTCTGCTAGTTGATTGAGCAGTGGGATGGGATCTGTCCAGTGGCGTGGACTTAAGGGCACTTCACTGGGCAACTGGATCAATCCCAATAACTCTGAAGGAAAGACTATCCTCTCTCAGAAATCTTGACCTTACACTCCATACAAAGCATGGACATTTATGTCCATCAGGTCCTACCCTGTTCCCCACACATCCAGGCTAGGGATAATGTGTTCTGTTGTAGGTTGGAAGCAGAGTCTACCCTACAGGTTTCCATTCCTCTATCCATCCTCACCCTGTCACTCTTTGTGCACTGGGAGCAAAGACAGCCATGACTTGCATCTGAGGAGTGCTTTCAAAAAACTGTTAGCAGAGCACTTTCATTGCTCCTCATGCTGGTCAAAAGCCACCAATTGTTTCTGGGACCTGGGATGTTGCAGGACATCCCAGGTGACATTTCAAACCCTCACTGGGAAAAGAGGAAGGAGAAAGTTCCTGAAACCGGATGTGATCCAGATAACCGCACTGCCCTGGTCCCTACTCTCTCTGAACCCCCAACCTGGTTGTGGAGGCCAACCAATAGGGATTTGGGCTCACCCCACCCATCCCAGCTGGAGTTCCTTCCTAGGAAGGGTCAAGCACACAGATGCAGAGGTGGCCCCGGGAAAGGAGGAGAACAGGGTGGAGGGCGACTAAATGTTGACTCACTCTGGCTTGTCCAGACTTCCTCCCTTTTTCCACACATGAGTACAGTTTTGGTGAACTTGAGTACACTGTGCATACTGCTACATTTTCCTCCTTCCTTTTTGGCTATTATCACAGACTTTTAAGCAGCAAGAGACGGTCAGAAGGGAGAACAACTCATAAGCATTCTGGATTTTAAGTTGTCTAGGCAGAATCTTGTTAGGGGCTGACCTGCTTCTGCATTCTCCACTTCCCTCAGTACCCATTTCCCTTAAATTCTCTGCTAAGTTTTTGCATTTAAATTTCCTTCTCCTGGATGTTTTACATGCTGATTTTTAAAAATGTCCCCTTGTGCATTTGCCTTCCTTCCCTGTGTTTTATACATCTTCTGTACAAGGCTACCACTGCATAGAACATTAAAAGAAGTGCTATGGAAACACTGTGCATTAATGGGACTTCTGAAAGGAGGCCGAGTCCCTTCTCCATCCTCGCAGGCCAGCCATGTTCCCTGCCAGCCTGTCTCCAAAGGCATGCGTTAAATGCTGGGACACCACTTTGTATCATACTCTGTATCCACTTAGCATCTCATGTCACATAGTTTCTGTTTTTACAGTCTTTGGATTTATAATATTTAGTAACTACACAATGTTTGGTCAACAAGGTAGATTGTAATGAATTTCTATCTTGATACTTTAATTAGTTCTAATTTTCCTGTAATAAAATACATTTATTTATTTATTTATTTATTTATTTATTTTTGTCTTTTAACCCTCTCTTTCAAATATATTTCCAAAATGTAGAATTCCTGGGCCAAAGACATAAACATTTTTACAGCACTTATTACCTACTATCTAATTATTTATTTTCAAAAGGATTGGATTGGTTTACACAGCTACCTCTAATACACAGGACACATGATGTACATACACATGGGTTTATGTTACATAACACATACGCATCGGCTCTTTTGTTTTCTTAACAGAAAACCCATGAGGAAAACAACACCAGTAAAACTCGTATTTATAAATGAAGACACTGAGGGCCACAGGGTTAAGCAACTCGGTGTTGGATGACCAATGTTCTTTTTATGGTTTCATTGGCTTCAGGAGCCTGCTGTACCCAGCATGTCCCTGGTTTCAATGAGTAATTGCTGACTGTGTCTCTGTCCTGTCATTTCTCCAGCTTGTGTCACAGTGAAACAATGACTGTGGAGTCAGAAACATGGGATCAAGTGCAGGGCGTGGTGGTGCATGCCTCTAATCCCAGTACTTGGGAGGCTGAGAAAGGAGGATCGCAGGTTCGAAACCAACCTAAGCAACTCAGTGAGGCTCACATCAACTTTAGTGAGGCCCTGTTTCCAAATAAAAAATAAAATAGGGCCGGGGGTGTAGCTCAGAGGTAGAACACCCCTGGGTTCAATCCCCAGCACCACAAAAAAAAAAAAAGAAAGAAAGAAACACGGGGTCAAAGCCCAGCTTGTGACTTAAGAGATCTGAGACCTTGAGTAAGCGACTAAACCCTGGTAAGCCTGTTTTCCCAAATGTAAAAGCAGGATGAAAAAATTCCAGTCAGCAAAGAAACTTAAATTAAGAAAAAGCTACTATTATGTTTTCATGTTAATGGAAGATGGTTTATCATCATTCTTCCTTGGAGCCTTTCGAGAGTAAACTAGCAGGTATCTATGAGTCTCTTTTATAATTTAATATACAGATGGCCTCCCCTACTGTCAATCAGCAAGTTATTATCTATGTACTATAACTGAGTTCTATGCTAAGTTCATAAAAATTTTAAAATTATAATTATTAACAAATATTAATTATATAAATTAATAAACTTCACTATATTTCTATATATGCACATATTGTGCTTATATGAATTTTTATAAGTAATCTTAAAGCTTATAAAGTATTTAAAAAACTATAACAATTATAGAAGTTATAAAAGGTATGAACAGATTATTTAGAAGTTTATCAAATAAGTTTAAATAGGTATGTTTATTTTTTATTTTAAATAAAATTTAATAATTTTGTCATAACTATAAGTATAAATATATTTAAGAAACACAATTAAAGTTTATAAAACAAATGTTTAAAATATTTTTAAAAATTAATTATGAGTTAATAAAATAAGCATGGGTTTATAAAAGTAAATGCTTGTAAAATAAGTATGTCTGCCTCTAAGGATATTGTAAATAAGATAATCAGAATACAGTGGAAAGCACACTGCCCTCCTAGTGTGAAGACCTGGATTTGAAAACTGGCTCTGACATTTAGTGATATGAAACCTCTTTGGGGTTCCTCTTCTTTTTTAGCAATGAAAAATTGTGTGTGTGTTTGTGTGTGTGCATATGTGTATATACATTTTTTTTAGAAGATTCAATAAGGCAATGTACCTGAGCACAATCACCAATCTTTGATACATCTCAAAAGAGATGTAGACAAATTATCTCTTTGTAATGTCAAAGCCAGATCAAGTGCTAGTTATACCACACCACAGTCCATCCACTTGTATGATGTGGACTCTAAATTCCCTGGGAGTTCAGAAAAGATGAGAAGGGAAATGAAAATGGGAAGTCATCTATTAAAACATGAGAAAACATCACACAGGAAGAAATAGAATGTTCCATAGTTCCCATGTGTCACTGGAGGTCAACTTTATATCAAAATGATCCCATGCACAAAACAGGGATAACGGTAATGCCCACGGAACGAGGTTGTTGGGCAGACTGAATGAAAATTAACACAGGATTCCACAGGAATCCAGGAAAAAAGTTCTCACTGAGACTTGCAGAGAAGGAGGGTAAGGGAAATAAAAAAGTCTTCTCTGAAGTGATAACCCCCCACTTCTATCTACATTCTGTCCTGTACATCTCTTCCTTGGGCTTCAGGAAGATTCTCCATTCTTGCTCCCCTCAAATCTGTTCTCCACACTACACCTGGTCTTTTTAAAAATAAAGCAAAAAAAAGAAAAATAGTGACCATCTCATTTTATTTTCTCCTCCCTTAAACCAAATGCTTCAGAGATTTCTCACTGTTCTTAGATACAGACTAAAGTTTTATGTTGGCCTACGAGATGCTTCTTGGTCTTCCTACCCCTCCTGGCTCACATTTCACTGTTTTCCTCCTTCTTCCAGAGTCTGGAGTGTCAGGTTTTCTCCTACCACAGAACCTTTGACAAGAACTGTTCTCTCTTCCAGAAAGAATGTCTACCTCCTGGCATCCACTCTGCACTTCCCTTTCTAAGAGGATCCAATTTTCCCTTCAGTCCACATCCACTGCGATTTCTACTGAGCCATATTCACCTGCTCCTCTGTTCTCATCCCACAAAGCGTTTCTCCTTCGGGTCTGCTCTGACAGCTGCAGTTGACTGGGCACTTGGTTGCAGGTGTATCTGTGTGGCTTCTCATCAGAGAGCACATGCTATTTGTCTCCATTCCCCCTGACTCGAAGCTCCCAATCACTGGAGCCCTCTCTGCTCTCATCCCTCACAGTACCTGGCATATCACAGGCACTCAGCAACTATTTATTGAATAAATAAATGAATAGTTAAACAAATGGATGGTTTCCTAAAAAAAGATAAGTCTTAAAAGACAAATAAGAGAAGGGCAGGCAAAGGAAATACGGTAGAGTTTTCCAGGCAGTGGTAAATACACATATACGGAGAGAAGGCAAACGTACTTAAGTAATTGAAATTATCAGAAAGGTCATACTGTGCATAGGAGGCTGGTACGGTGGGCAGGGCCAAACCACGAAGGGGCTTGAGTATCATGAAGCTGTGGAGAGCAAGGAAACTATTTTAGGCAAGGACCATCTGGGTTGGCTATGTGTTCTACAAGAATCACTTTGGTATCATGGTGAAGAATACATGAGAAGAGTCTGAGGATGGAGACAAGATCCTGGGAGCTAAAGCAAGATGGTGGCATTTGAGGACAGAGAGAAGAGGTCAGGTGGAGGAGAATTAATCTACTGCCCTCATCACCACAAATTGTTGAACAATATTAAGTTTCTTTCAAAGGACTTGGCTCTGAGTCTGTGCTTAGCGAATGTCCTCAATCTATCTTCCATATGTACCCAGATCCGTGTTGAGTTAGTACTGCATCTCTGTGGTCCCAAGAACAGAAGAACAAAATGGAGGTGCCTCTAGAATTTTGGTGAGGAATGGGGGGAAAAGGGTGTCAATCAATGGCAAAGAAAACAAAAACAAAAAAACAACCCCGCACATTGATTGGGGATGTTGAGCCTCATCTTATCTTTTAGAATAAGCTATGCTGCTTTTGTTCCACAACAAAGTAACAACATGTGTACAGGTGGTATGAATAAATAATCAAGGTATAAATAAATTATAGTAGAAACCCTTCTGGATGACATTTTGGCAACAGATTACCTTTACGGTAGCTCATTCAGGGCCAGCTCTCTGGATGTCTGACCTGTGCAGTAGCATGGGACTAGGTACACAGAAGAGCCTAGGGCTTGGCTAATGCTATGTTGTTGCCATTTTTAAATTCTTAATAATCTTAAGCTACATTTAAACTCTGTTTTACAGGTGATGTCCAATGGGATGATGGAGGATGCACGGCAGAGGAGAGAAGCAGTGTGTGTGTCTGTTGCCCCTCTCCTCATCATTTGCAAATTGTGCCATGTTCCAATGAGCACAGAATTCCAGTGGCCCCACGGCAAGTGGGAGCTGAGAGAGACTCAAAGCAAGTACAACGTGAGTATGTTACAGCTACACCTGAATAAACAGGCACTGGCAGCCCTGACAGATCGTGCTTGTCATTTGTTCCAATGCAACATGAAGGCAGTTGTGTCTTAAGAAACACAAACAACCAAGGAAGCTGACCATATCCTTCTCTCTTCATGTCACTTTCCTGTATCAGCCAACCACTTATGCTGAAAACAGTGACACAGAAAATATGGAAAAGACAGGTCAACCCATAGTCCTTTCCTTTTAGTCCTTCCTCATTCATCAGTAAGGTGAAATGGAAAGTATTGATAGAATGTGTGTGTCAAGAGGTGGAAAAAAACAGGGCATGGTAACACATGTTTGTAATTCTAGTACTTGGGGGGCTGAGAGAGGAGGACTGCAGGTTTGAGACCAGCCTCAGTAACTTAGCAAGGCCCCCAGCAACTTGGTGAGACCCTCTTTCAAAATAAAAAATAAGATAGGACTGTGGGTGTAGCTCAGAGGTAGAACACCCCTGGGTTTAATCTCCAGTAACACAAAAGGAAAAAAATAAGTGGAAGAAAAATAGCGGAGTTAGTTGTGGAGCACATCCACCATCCTGGTAAGAATGAAAGACATACGCAGGTACAAGCAACTACATACAAAGTGTATAATTTCAATGATTCTGCATTCGAGTTGAATGCTCTTATATTTGTATTTAAAACTGACATCGCACAATATAAAGATGAATGATAAAGTTCATACTAATAATTTAAAATTGAATTGTGTTCACTTAGAATGACAACAAATAGCAAATACACACACACACAAAAAAATGACTTAAGAAAGAAACAGAAGAAAAATGGAAAATACCTCCTAATTTTTTCCTGCTCTTTGAAGAAAGGGCCTCTGTACTCACATTTTGCAAGGGGCCTGGCAGTTAAGGAAGCCAGCCCTGATGAAAGGAAACTTTGCCAGGTACCAAAGCACTGACAAAATTCTATTGTATTTCAAAACTGGGTTGTCTATATAAACTACTATGGTTTTGTTCCTGGCCTATTCAGTAGGTGAAACTAACTTATCTAAGCAGGCAAATTTTTCTTGATTATAATATTAGAGGATTTGCTGTGCACACCTGTAATCCCAGCTACTCAGGAAGCTGAGGCAGGAAGATCGCAGTTTCCAGGTCAACCTCAGCCACTTAGTGAAACCTTGTCTCAAATAAAAAACAAAACAAAACAAAATTTAAAAGGGCTAGGGATATAGTAGCTTAGCAGTAGGGTACCCCTGGGTTCAATCCCCAGAGTTTGGGATTTTTCTTTTTTTGATTCCTGACAAAGGGGGGGAAAACACCATTTCTCTTGCCTGCACTGTCTGTCTCATCCTTTTGTTATGAACAGCATCTGGTCTGATACATGATAGAGACATTTTTGACATTGTGTTTTGTTTTCAAAGCAAGACTCCACGAGATAAAGATATGAGCATAACTTACAAACTAGACCGCAGAGTACCATACAAATGTCAGTTTCTCTACCTCCAAAAATTTATAATACTATTTATTTCAGTATAGAGGATGCATTTCAAGGACATTTTTATTTCAAATCTTACGATGAAAGGTAAAAATAAAAAACAGACATAGGGCATATTTCAGGACAGAGTCCTCTGTTCTCCGTGTTGTTGAGTGGGCCTGACTTTCCTCTCACGATTCCAAGCAGGGCAGCCTGGTGCTTCCCAGACCTGTCAGCCAGAGAAAGACAGACGCCATCTCCCCCAGGGTGAGCGGTCTCCTGCTCGGCAACCTGAAGGCCAGTCAAGACCCCAGCCAGGTGGAAACTCTTTCACACCTTCTCTCAGGCATTACCCCAAAGGAAACCACTCTTCTGGTTTCTAAAACCATAGCTTCCCCTTTCCTCCCCTCTTAAACTTCTTATAAATGAAATTATACAGAATACATACTGTTGGATCTGCATTCTTATCCTTGACGTTGTTTTTGAGATTCATCATGCCATTGTGCATGGCTGTAGTTCATTCACTTTCACTGCTGTGTAGTATTCCATTCTGTGGCTGTATCACAATTTACCCATTTCACTGCTGATGGACATTTGTATTGTTTTCAGTTTGGGCATATTACAAACAATGCTGCGATGAACATATTTATCCATGCCTTTTGATATGCATATGTAGATGTTTTTCCATGGAGTATATAATTGGAAAAAGGATTGCTATATCATAGATTATTCCTATACTCAATTTTAGTAGACAATGCCAATAGTCTCCCAAAGTGTCTCTAGTAACATGCACTTCACCAAGTTTATACTTCTTCCAGCAATGTCTTCTAATACAAGTTGGTTTCCATTGCTCACGAATAAGAACTTCGTAAGACATGTAAAAAAACCTAGAGAATATTCCAGGTTGAGAGCAGCAAGGAGAAAGGCCTTGAGGGATTATTATTACCTTGTACTGACTATTTGTGAAGCCGGCACTGAGTTCATATGTTTACACACCTCCAGATAGATCAACAGCCAGAAATAATCTCAGTTAATTATTGTTACTTGCCAATTTTATGCCAGGTACTATATTAGCCAAAACCCCATGAAGTAGATATGTTTAGAATTTATTTGGGTTAGGAAACTGGCATCTAATATATTGATATAACTTGGTTAAGATCAATTATAAATGACAAAGATTTCAAACCCAAGATTATCTGGCTCTAAAGACTGTGCTATTCACCAACCAAATTACTACAATGATATTGACTCTCTGTGTGTGTGTGTGTGTGTGTGTGTGTGTGTGTATGTATGTTTACTGGGAATTGAATCCAGAGGCATTCTAACTCTGAGCTATACCCCAAGTCCTATTTTATTTTCTATTTTTTGAAACAAAATCTCACTAAGTTGCAGAGGGCCTTGCTAAGTTTCTGGGGCTGACCACAAACCTGCCATCCTCCTGTCTCAGCCTCCCAAGTACTAGAATTACAGGCATATGCCACCACACCTGGCTGGATATTGACTCTTTTTAAAGCCAAGAAAAGAGTTGATCAATTTATGAATGATATTTGAAACAGATGTTATTAACTCTAAATAATATTATGAAATACACCAACCATGTTCCAGTGTCCTTTATATTTTTCCAGCATCTGTGTAGAGCATCTTAGGCAAGACGGTAGATGTGTCATTAGAAAGAGGGAACATTCCAGGGAGTGGAGCTCATGACAAATTGTGAATATCTTTCATTTATTGACAGCTACTGATGCTACAGTCCACGTGAGCTAAAACTAGCCTCTGAGGTAATAATTGTAGGTAACTCACATTCATAAAATACTTTGCATCCCTAAATCATTACAAGTCAGAACGCTGCGAGGTCATAAAGAGTAATGTGTTTCTTTTCAACATACACTCAAGTCTTTCAAGATGCCATTTTTTCAGGGTGTGTGTAGAGAAGGAATATAGTTTTGTTTGCTGTTTTATTTTATTTTATTCTTAAAGATAAATACTAAATGTAAATCAGGTTATCAAAATACTGTCCTGGTTTTACCCATAAGAATCTTACAGATGGTAAGATTGGTGCGTTTGGATTGGTTGGTTAGTGTGGAAAGGTGTTTGACCTTGTTGCTGTGGTTGGTGATGGTTTTTCAATGCTTGATTGGCATGAAGTGTTACTGGTCCATGGCACCTGAGAAATGCTTCAGACACTTCATTCAAACACAGGACCCCTTCCTTGTATGGCATTTCCCTCCATTCTCTTTCTAAGTATCTATTATTCTAAAACATAGATAACATAAAAAGAAAAATTTAAAAACTAGATGTGGCAAACACTAAGATCATTTCTGCAAATCATGTAGTTACACCTGTAGTATCACATCACATCAAAAGGTAACATTGGAATCCACTTAAAAATCAGTAGGAACAGTCAACTCCTAAGAAAGGACTTCCTTTGGCTAGATAGAAAAGAGTAGAATACAGCAATAAGAAGAGTCGAAATATTTTCTCTGTGTAGCTTATTTAATTACATTGTTTCCTAAACCAATTCTATTTTGAACACCCCTCTCTAAAAATTACTATTGAGCAGACAAGTTATGGCATCATTTGCTGCCTGCTGCTTATAATTTACAAGTGATTGCCAGATGCAAATTGTGTAATTAATCAGCCTTGAAGCGAACTGATCACTGTGCCCTCTATCCAGAAGCAAAGCTAATTTTTGGTGTTGGTACTTTCTATTTTTGCAGTGTGGGCTGACATGAGTATTTAGCAGCCACATGCATCCCAGTTGTGGCTCCCCGTGGTGCTCCTGCAGCCTTCAGAATGTGGGCAGCCTGTTCCTGGAGAAACCACAGCAGGTGAGCCCCAACACCTCATGTAGGGCACTCTCAGTCACCATCCCATTCATTGTCAGAGAAAGGCAGCCTGTTCTGAAGGACAGACACCCAGCAGGTGCAAAGCCTGCTTGTGCAACACCAGGGAAAGGCACTCTGCTGGGAGAGTATTCAAGGAATACTCCATACCTGAATGGATTGCTTATTCTTTCTCAGTGTTTCAGCATTTCATTTGTAATCACAAAAAGCCAATTTCTGAACCATGAAAATGTCATTGACAGCGAGAGAAAGACTGAGGTAAAATTAAGCTTTAGATGGAGACCAGTTAAACTAGGCTCTGAAAAGCTGGGCATGGTGGTGCACACTTGTAATCTCAGTGCTTGGAGAGGCTGAGACAGGAGGATTGCAGGTTCGTGGCCAGCCTCAGCTACTTAGTGAGGCCCTGTTTCAAAATAAAAAATAAAATAGGGCTGGGGGCATAGCTCAGAGGTAGAATTCCCCTGGGTTTAATCCCTAGTATCACAAAAATAAGAACTAAATAAATTAATTAAGCTCTGAAAAATTTTAAAACCTCAACTATGAAACTCAGCTACCATTGCTGGTTTGGAACCTGGTATACAGGTGTCTTCACCTCTAGGGTGTCTTCAACCTGGTGTTTAGCTCCTCTGAGCCACTGTTTGCCCAGTTCCTTATTCCCTATTTCAATGGTATTTCTTCACTTAAATGCTTAGCAAAAGTTGAAAATACAAATAAATCATGTCAACACAGCCATTTTGTTTCTCTTAGCTTCTCTTCTTAATTTTATGATGTATCCTTTAATATTACTACTACAAATAAACAATAAAAAAGGAAAAAAAAGGCAAAAGTTGACCCATCTAGATTTATCATTACATCTGGTCTATGTCTGGACTCTACTTGAACTGGCATGATAAGAATTAAGAATTTCTTAGCCAGGCATGGTGGGCCACACCTGTAATCCCAGTACTTGGGAAGCTGAGGCAGGAGGATCACAATTTTGAGGCCAGACTCAGCAATTCAGCAAAAACCTCAGCAACATAGTGAGACTCTGTTTCAAAATTTAAAAAAGAGAGAAAGAAAAAACTTGTGAATTGTGCAGCTATAAACATAGGTATGCGTGCATTACTATGGTAGCTTGGTTTCCATTCTTTTGGGTAGATACCCAGGAGTGGTATAGCTGGGTCATATGGTAGGTTCATTCCCAGTCTTCTGAGACTCCTCCACACTGTTTTCCAAACTGGTTGCACTAATTTGCAATCCCAACAACAGTGTATCAGAGTTCCTACTTCTCCACATCCTTGCCAGCATTTGTTATTGTTTGTGTTTTTAATGATTGTCATTTTAATTGGGGTTAGATAAAATCTCAGGGTAGTTATGATTTGCATCTTTCTGATTGCTAATGATGTTGAACTTTTTTCATACATTTATTGGCCATTTGTATTTCTTCTTTTGTGAAATGTCAATTTAGTTCACTTGCCCATTTTTTTTATTGGGTTATTTGTTTTTTTGGCAGTGAGTTTTTTGAGTTCTCTGTATATTCTAGATATTAGTCCTCTCTCAGAAGAGTAGCTGGCAAAAATTTCCCATTCTGTTGACTCTCTGTTGAGGTTCTTGATAGTTTCCTTTGCTGTGCAAAAGCTCTTCAGTTTAATGCAATCCCACATATTAATCCTCATTTTAATGTCTCGTGCCTTTGGGGTCTTGTTGAGAAAGTTTTCACCTGTGCCTATATGTTGAAATTGCCAAACTATGGAACCAGCCAAGATGTCCATCAACAGATGAATGGATTCCAATGGAATATATACACAATGGAATTCTACTTAGCCATAAAGAAGAACAAAATTATGTCATTTGCAGGGAAATGGACGGAACTAGAGAACATTATGCCAAGTGAGACTAGTCAGTTACCAAAAGTGAAAGGTCGGATGTTCTCCCTCATATGTGGAAGCTAGGGAGAAACTGGAACATAGGAGGGACTCCAGACAAAGGAGAAGAAACCTTAGTTGAGTGAAGGAGTCCTAACTGAGGGAGATGGGAGGGGTGAAGAGAGAAACACCTCTATGGACATGATGTACATGCACAAACTTGTCAAAGCCAATCACTGTGCTGAGCATGGGAAAGAGGAGAGAGGGAGGGAATGGGGTGGGAACTAGGGGAGGGCTCAAGGAGTGCTGTGTACATGTATGCTTCTATCACCCTGAACAAGATGTATGATTACAATGTGCCAATAAAAGGAAAGAAAGAAAAAAAGAAAGAAGAAAGAAAGAAAGAAAAGAAAAGAAAGAAACAGAATTTCTAGAACTAACCACCAACTCAATGAGAGTGTAAAAGAAAGCCTTATCACAGAATTCATAAAGAAAGAGTTATTTTACCAACTTTTATCCAGGAGACTCCCCTGCTCTTTGACTGGCTTTGAACTCTGGTCTCTTATGAAATCTGTTTGTTTTGGCTGGAACTTAGAATCTCGTTAATGCCAGTCTTACCATTAACTAAGAATTCCACTTAATATGAAACCTTGTAATAAACTAAGAAGATTCACTTCCTGGTTACTTTCTGGAAGTGTCATCCACACCCTTGGAATGCATTAATTGTGTTGATGAAGTGAAAATCCTGTAGCCCGTGTGGGTGGCTGCTTGCTTTCTGCAACGTGTAATGTCTAGATCTATAATATCAGTCAAGAGTGTGTGTGCTGGTTTGGAGGGTCTGGTACACACTCTGAGAAGGACTCTAATTTGAAAACAGGCTACACCCAAAGCAGCTGTAAACTGTGGCTGTGTCCATTTGCCTCATTCTCCAAAAGTTAAATATATGTGGTGGGTGTGGGTCTGGGTGTGTGCGTGCGCAAATAAAAATGACTGGAAGGATTTCAGTCTGACATTTCAATGTTTAACAGCGATTATCTCTGGGTAGTGCTCCAGAGGGGCAGGGATGTTATCTGTTTTACTCACTGTTTATCGTTGGCACTGACCATTCTGCCTTGTACAAAATACATGACAATGAATGAATGAGTGTATTTTTGAGTCCTTGAATTCTTGTGTGCATTTTTGTATTTTCTAAGTTGTTTACAATGAACATACATTTCAAATAACGAAACAAGATGTGATTTTTACAATGCTTTATACTCTCTTTCACTTGCATGAACCAATTTGCCAACTAGTCTATCCCAAAACCACAATTCTTTTTAAATTTGAGAGGACCGGGAGATGATTAATTATTTTCTTGCACTGCCTGCTCATACGATTGCATCTACAAACATTTCCCACGAGGAGCAGGGGGATTTATGAGAACCAAGCCAGCTGACACTATGCACGACTCCTGGCAAGCCTGAATGTTTGGGTCAGTGACTGAGCTGATAGGATGGAATTCCCTTCATTACTAAGAGAAAGAGCCACAGTCTGTTGTCTTCAAAAGGCAGTAAGCCCCTGATTCTCCTGCTTAGTGGAACCTTGGAGATCAGGTCCACACGGACATCTCTTCTCAGAGAGATGGATCCCTTTGGAGCAACTTTACACTCATAGGAGGTAAAAACTAATTGCCTCTCAATGAGAGAAAGGGGATGAGCACCCCCGAGGAGCTGGTACAGATGCAAATTCAACAAGAGACCAGAGCCTTGAATGAATGACTTGAGTGAGCCACTGACCACTCCTTGACATCCTACTGCTATTTTTCCTTTAATTTACTGGAAAAAAATTTACTTTAAGTGTTACTCATCTATGTGCAATGAGAGTCATGTAATTATCTTTATTTAGGTCTAACTCTGTATTTCAAACCTCATTAAACCAAACAGCTTAACCCAAAAAGTCAATGTTGCATCCTCCAAGAGCTTTCTGGGTTACGTCTTAGTGATGGCGCCACAACGCTGGTCACTGGTTATGGTAGAGACTTGTGTGCTTGCTACAGCTGGTTCTCCTCTCTTTCCTGGATACCTGGGAGGATGTATCAGCCTCTTGAGGTCATATTGGAGAGAGATATGGTCCTGGTAAACAAGCTGTGAGCAAACGTGAGGAACTATGAGTTATCTTCTTCTTCTTGTTGCTTCTTCTCTTAGAGCAGCAAGCCCTGAAGTGTCATGTTGAGGTGATGGTGTCAGAGGCTGGTGAAGACTTTATCAGCTTAGGTTTCTGAGTGACTATGTGGAGCAACCACATAGTTTCTCTTGCAACCCCACATTGCATATGTTACATGGAATTAAGCCATTGAGATTTTAGGGGATAACTTGTTATCACAGCATAATGTAGCTTATACTGACTAGCTTTTATGGACTAATAAAGCAGTAAACATGTTGAAGACATATTTACCTATGCCCAATAAGAGAGAAAAAAATCCTCAAATGCAGAAATGTATTCATGCCCCATTAATGAGTCCAGAGAACACTCAGACTGTTTTTTGACTTATGAATATATCTCTTCTTTCCCATGCAAGTAACTCAGATAAGTTATGTAATTCATTAATTTATTCAACAAGTAATCAGTAAGCAAGTCACTTTCTAGATACTGCAAATTCAACAGTGAACAAAACAGAGACCACCCCTGCTCTCATGGAGTATAGCTTCCATGGAACTTCAATTCCAGGCACAAAATAACAAATAAACAGATAAGTGAAATAGTATTTCAGAAAGTCAACAGCACAATGGAAAAAAATTAAAAATGGGAGGGGGATAAGGAAGTCAAGGATGCAGAAGAGGGGCCACATTCCTGCTCTTGATGACAGCCTGGCACCCAGTCAATCTTCAATGAGTGAGGCCAGAGCCTTGGAGCACATTGACTATCATTGAATCAAGTCTCAGCTTCCCTCAGTCCTTGTCTTGGATTAGTCTAATACATCTCTCTCTATGTAGATGGCCTTGAGGACTTGTCCTGTTTTCTCCATTGTCCAAATAAAGTAGGAATGACAGGTACAGACCTGTGAGAAGTAATAGATTCACCTTCCTTAGAGATGTTCTTAGACTCCTTCCTTGATTGTTCCCTGCCTTCTATCCCAAACTGGTCTTTGCTGGGCTCGTGAATACTGGTTCCATTTTCCCCTCACAAGCTCATCTTGACTCTTGGTACTTAACGCTGACTGCTATTTAAACTTCCCAGTTAGCTCTCAATCTCTGCTCAAGGACTCCTCTCAGCCCTGATCCAGAGACATCTGTTGGTGTCTGCTCACTCACACCATCTTTTTTGTGGTGTTTGTTTTTCTTTGTTCTTTTTTTTTATACTGGGTATTGAACCCAGGGCATTCTACCATTCTACTTCTGAGCTACACCCCCAGCCCTTTTTATATTTTATTTTGAAACTAAGTTGCCGAGGTTGGCCTCCATACAATCTTTTGAAGGAACTTTTTCCACCTTTAGCCCCTGGTATCTATCTAGGCAACTCCATGTTAAACAGCACAATCCCTTTTCTTCCCTCCTCCAACTCTCATCCAGGCTTCAGGTAATTAAGCTAATGGTTGGCATCTGAGCCAAGCTAATCCTTTGGCTTGCGGGTATTAAAAAAAGATGAGCTGGGACGACTAAGTTCTCTGCCTCCTCAATTCAAATTCAGTCATGCAGACAGACCATACCAGTTGGTGAAATGAATCGAAGCTAAAAAAAAAAGTAAAGAAAAACAAACAAACAAACAAACAAAAACACCACAAAGCAGGGTTGGATGCATGGCAAGCCAAAGGCACGTGTAAAAATTATGACCTAGTACAAACTATGAGTAAGCAGAAAAAGCCTCAAATTAAAGAGGTGAGCCCAGAAAGAGAAGGAAAAAGAGAGAGAGTTGAAAGAGTATACTTTATCATTCCCTGGAGCTGCACCAGGAGAGCTTTCTAGCTTTAGTTCTAATTAGATCTCACCCTCACCCTCAGCATGTGTGTGTGTGTGTGTGTGTGTGTGTGTGTGTTTGTGTGTATGGGGCAAACACTATTATCCCAAGTTGCCTTAGAGGGTACCTCTTCTTTACTACCAGAAACACCCAGTCAGAGGACCAAACCCTATTGGTTCTGTTTCCTTTCAGCTTCACTCCTCTATCCATTTGTTTCTTGACCATGCCAGAGGAGATTCTGATGATTACTGTGTGGATACCAGGACCCAAGAAAGACCTTTACTATTCCCGTCTATTAAAGGTCACAAGACACACCCATAAACCGTTTCATTCGATGAAATGAGGTGCATGGTAATACAGATTCTCAAAGCACAAGGAGTACTGAGAATGACAGCACACTTCCACAGCCACAGCGGGGATGAGCCGGGGCTACCCACAGTCTCTAAGATCCTTACCCTCAGGGTTCCCCATGTCTCCCTATGGCCAGGCCTCTAGTCTTAGTCTCCCTGTTTTGCATTTTGGGACTCCTTAGGACTTAGTGCTCTGCCATGAATCCAGTCTTAGTCGGCCTTGTACCACTTGCCAATATACCTGCTCAGAAGCTGGACCTCGAACCCTGATGTTCTTTCTCCTCAGCTTCCAATGACTAGAGTTCACCCAGAAAGGCTAGTTGCTCACATCAGCTCGGTCGGGCAAATATTAACTGGAAAAGAAGGACTTCTACCTCAGAGCCTGTGTACTTGATGTTCTTTTTGTCTGGAACACTTTTGTTGTTGTTTTTTCCGCCCATTCAGCAAACAACGGAAACAAATGAAACAGCAAGGGCAACAGCCCCGAGCGTTTGCCTCATTTCTCTGCAGTATTCACTCCCTCGCTTCCTTCAGGTCTCTGCTTAGCTGTCACCATCACAGAAGCGTTATGGGTTGATGGTATATAAAATGACAACTCGCCCATCACTCTCTAGCTCTCTTTATTCTTTGTCATGGCACTCTTGTCATCTGTCAGATTTTATAGTTTTCTTTGTGGTCTGACTGTCACCCCCAAAGGAGGATGAGCTCTATAAGAGAGAGAGAGACATTGTCAGAGTCACTGCTGTATCTCCACTGCCTGGGACAGTGACTGGCACATAGTAGGTACTCAGTAAACATCTGTTGTGTGAACGAATGAAGCCAGGGAAAGATTCTGTAGAGGAGATAAATCCTGTGCTGGGTCATAAAGGGTTGTTCATGTGAATAGGAAAGGCATTCTAAGCATAAGGAAGACCATTAGCTAAAGCTCACAAGTAAGAAACAAAATAGTAAAGAAAGCCACAAGAGAATGAACAAGTTTTTGTAGACATAATGTAGCTGAGTAACTAGAGGTGAGTCTAGATAGAGAAGCCAGATTATGGAGAGTCTCATGTGCCATGCTTTATTCCGTGGGTGAGACCAGTTCCCACTGAAAGGGTTTGAGTATGTATTTGGACTTTATGGTAGGAAAAAGTCTGATTCTTAGAATCCCAGCCCATTGTGTAGACATATCTTCTCTGAGTTTTAAATACTAATTTATTTATTTCTATGAAGGGATTTTGCCAATGTGATTAAGGTCCCAAGCCAGTTGATTTTAAGGAAGGGAGATAATCCTTAGTGAACTTGACCAAACCAGGTGAGGCCCTAAAAGGGCTGAGCTCTTCTTGGTAAAGAGACTAACAGCAGAAATAATATGATGTGAGGAAGACACTGGAGGGGGCCATGTATCAAGTTGCTGGAGGCCACTTGTAGGAATGAGAGTGGCCCCCGGCAGCCAGCCAGTAGGGAAACAGGAACCTCAGCACTACAATAGGAAGGAACTGAAGTCAGCCAGCAGCCTGCATGAGCTAGGGGGCAGAGAGATCCCAATTCCAGGTGAGAACAGTCAACCAACATTCCAGCTCCTCCATCCCTACAGAAATGTGAACTAATAAACGGGTGTTGTCTTATGCCACTGTGTTTGTGGTAATTTGATACAGTGGGAAACAAATACAAGCATCTGCTAGACTGTGCGGGAAACAGCTTGCAGAGGGTTAAAATCAGAGACAGGAAGGAGGTTGCCCCAGACATCCAGACAAGGGATGGACGCCCAGAATGGCAGTGATCCCATGCATCTGAAATTCATTGGGACCTTCCTGCTGAGCCTTGAACTCTGTGCTTGGGGGAAGGAGCTACTTCCCATGGATTGGCCAGCTCCCCTAGCTCCAGTCGGTCCATTTCCAGTTTTTCCATCTTCCTGCCAACATCCTGTCCTGGGTCCTGGCAGGTTTCCTGTCCAAGCCCCCTGGTTATGAAACTAAGCTATGCATCTTATTAATACCTTCCATTTGGACATATAGACACATGCAGTGGTTCTCAACCCTGTCAGTCCATAACAACGGCCTAGGGACGTTTTAAAAATACGATACAAGGCACCAATAAATGAACATAAAAAGTTAAAAAAAAATAAATAAATAAATAAATAAAAAATAAAAATACGATCTCCAGCTCAGCCCTTTAGTGATTCTCATTCAACTGGGTCTCAGGCATTGTTTATTTGTTTAACTATTCCAGTGATTCTAATGTAAAGTCATTGTTGAAAACAGCTGAAACACAGACTCAGTTCGAAGGCATAGGATTTGAGAAAAAATAATAAAGTGCTAGTTTTCATCCATCTTTAGTATTATAAAATTTATATTTTCCTTTCCTTGCCGTACTGGGAATTGAACCCAGGGGCATTCTACCTCCAAACTACACCCCTAGCCCTATTTTACTTTTTTATTTTGAAACATGGTCTCACTAAGTTGCTGAGGGCCTCACTAAATTGCTGAGACCGGCCTCAAACCTATGATCCTCCAGTCTCAGCTTCCCGAGTACTGGGATTACAGACCTGTGCCACCACAACTGGCTTCCTTACTCTTTTCTTTTTTCTTTCAATTTACTGATAAAGAAACTATCAAGCTGGGAATGGTGGGATACACCTGTAATCTCAGTAGGCTGAGACAGGAGGATCGCAGGTTCAAGGTTAGTCTCAGCAACTTAGGGAGACCCTCAGCAATTTAGTAAGACTCTGTTTCAAAATAAAAAAATAAAAAGGACTGGAGGTGTAGCTCAGATTTAGAACATCCCTAGGTTCAACTGCCAGTACAAAAACAAAAATAAATAAAACCTGATAATGGGTTAAATGCACTGCCTTTTCATCATGGTCATTGCAAGCTAAGTCCCATTTCATATTCCAAATCCTGTGTTTTCCCCATTGACTCTATTCCTTAAGGAACTATAAAGAACTTATTTACTTCCCTTTAAATCATCACCATCTATTGAATACCAACTCTGTTCTAGATATCGTCAAAATGTGTCTGACTTCATTTGATGCTCTCACTGATGTTATGTGGTAAGAATATATAACTTCATGGTGAAAAACTGAGGGTCTGAGTAGTTAAAAAAGAAATAAAAAATAAACAACTAGTCCAGTTAGCAGATAATTCAGACTATATGTACCAATCTCCTGATCCCACATCCAGCATTCTGGACTGTATTCATTTGATCCTGGTGACAGAAAATTTTTAATAAAAGCAGAATATCCCCAGAAAAAATGTTCTTGAGCCCAGATAAAAATAATAAAAACAATTCCCACCATTTATTCAAGTTTCTACCCCACCACTTGGAGTGCTCATATAAATTCTCCACATGATTCACAGCTGTCATTTACCACGTGAATAAAGTGACAGGCTGCACCGTATGAGAAAGCTTGCCAATGGCTACGTGCAGGCCTACCAAAGGCAGTGATCCTGAGAGGGCACTATGTTCCAAAAACCACATGAGTGTACAGACACACATTTATGGATACGTGAATACGAGTAGAAATACAAGCTATCTATGCCTCAAAAAGTCATGATCGCTCTGGGAGGTAGGTGATTTCCTATTTTCTTTCTTCTTCCTTGTTTTTTTGTTTGTTTTTGTTTTTGTTTTGTCTACCTACCCCACTGTCATGTATTAGTACCCAGCCCCACTCCTCCAAAGTTTATTTGGCCCAAATAAACTCTCCCCTTGCTGTTGCTATATTCATTCATTTATAATTGCAGTTACACATTTTTACTAACTACCTATAAATTGTTCTTGGCGATAGAAAGATAAGAACTATTCTCCTTTGTCCCAAAGCACCTCACATCTAGGTTAAAAAATGAATTGATGCCAGGTGTGGTAATGCATGCTTGTAATCCTAGTACTTGGGAGGCTGAGACAGGAGGATCACAGGTTCACAGCCAGCCTCAGCTACTTAGTGAGGCCCTCCGCAACTTAATGAGATCCTGTTTCAAAATAAATAATAAAAAATAGGGCTGGGGGTGTAGCTTGGAGGTAGTATGCCCCTGGGTTCAATCCCCAGTACAGCAAAAAAAAAAGAATTGATGAGTTATTATCATATAAATTAAGTATTCCAATATAAGGACAAAGCAACTTCATTCTCTACTGCGTCTTGAGAAACATGTTTTTTCATGGCTCCGCTTCGATTGAAAAGAGTCTACATCTAGCAGCTGTGCATCTGTCTAGAAGCCTCATGTATAATTATGAAAAGAAATAGAGAAAATGTCGGTGGTGGAAGACTAGATTTACCATTGTGGACTATGAGTAGGGCGTCCTGAGCATTCATTCCTCAAACCTCTGAGACACTTTTGAAAATGGAAACGGGTGGCATTAAGAGTGATGTGTGGCCGGGCGTGGTGGCGCACACTTGTAATCCCAGTAATCCCAGTACTTTGGGAGGCAGAGACTGGAGGATCCGGATTTGTGGCCAGACTCAGCTCTCTCTCTCTCTCTCTCTCTCTTTAGTGAGGCCCTCTGCAACTTTGTGAGACCCGGTTTCAAAAAATAAAGTATAAAAAATAGGGCCGGGGGTGTAGCATGGAGGTAGAACGCCCCTGGGTTCAATCCCCAGTACCGCAAAAAAAAAAAAAAGAGTGATGTGTGCATGTATACTTCTACCACCCTGAAACCCATCAAGATGTATGATTACAATGCACCAATAAAAAAAAGGAAGAAAAAAATAGTTATCCTGGGACAAGAGACAAAAACCCCAATCCTTCCAAGAATATTGAGGCACACGGCCACCCTCATAAGGAATTAAGGAAAAGAGTCAAGACTTTTTTCCCACTGACCTGGCTTATCAGAAAGTCAAGGATATTTGCTCAGCCCTTTTGCCTTCAGTTCTGTGACAATCCTGAAATAACCTCCATTCATGCCATCTGCACCATTGCACACATGGACCACAAGTCTTAGGAATTTGCTGTATCTACACAGAACATTTCCATCAGCTCTGCCTTCCTAGTGGGCCTCCCAGCTCCTCACCTGCACCTGAGGACAGTTCTGCCCAGGAATTTGCTCTTCTGGGTCCTTTGTCTCTGCAGCCCAGCTTTGAAACTACGCTGCTGGGTCTCTGAAAGCCTCCTTAACGAGACAGTAGAAGCAGGCCCAGTTGCAGCTGCAGAAACAAAGGTAAAGGGCCCTTGGAGCTGGCTGGTGCATAAGGAGCAGTGGCTTAGACTTCACTGTTAGTGAGGATCCTCCCAGTTGTTGCAGAATACAATTTAGGGGAGTAATGAGGGAGCCCTGTCGTGTTCACCACACGCAGGCTTTATCAGTACGAAATTTCACTCGGCAGATGAACACAGACAGATGCACATTTCCTTCGCCAATGAAATATTCAACACGACAGGTGCGTCACCCATCAGGAAAGGCTGCATACAAAATGTGTGTGTAACCCATGAGGTCTTTCCCACTCCACTCCTCCCGCTGGGTGGATTCTGGGAGCTGATATTCTTTCTGCATCTCTGTGCAGGTATTCAATTCCAAAAGTGATGGCCAACAGAATCCTTGGGAAGATAATTTAAAGGCTTTTGGCTTTAAATTAAGAATCCATTAAGATAATAAAATGTTTTCTTCAAGTTTATTGTTATTTTGCCTAAGGGATCTGTGGGGGAATACAGGATAAAAACTATGGAGAGAAAGATTCCCGTCACTATGGAAACCGATTCATTTATTTTTATGGGCTGATTTCTAATTCCTCTCCCTGGGCAAAGCTCCCACTAACTTCTGATGCTAGGAGATTGTGTTCACTCAAAGGAGATTTTGCTGCTTGGGGTCACATTTCCTCCTCATTTGGGGAGGAGGGTAGTAGGAAAGAAGGACTCAATAAAGAGTCAAGGTATGCGAGAGTATTTTTCCAATGGTTTGACAACAACGGAATAGCCCACTGACTGGGATGAGGAGGCCATATTCAGAATTCACTCCCAGTACAGGAAAATGCAGCCCTTCGATAGTTACTAGCTTGGCATCAATTCTTAAAAACTTCAAAACACACAAAGAAAGCATAGTTCAAGAAGCATAACTCCTGCATGAAATTCTATCTGTTGACTGTGTGAGACCTAGAATCAATTTACACATTATAATTATGTATAAGCCGGGTGTGGTGGCACACGCTTGTAATCCCAGTACTTTGGGAGGCGGAGACCGGAGGATCTGGGTTCGCGGCCAGCCTCATCTCTCTCTCTCTCTCTCTCTCTCTCTCTACTTGGTGAGGCCCTCCACAACTTCGTGAGACCCGGTTTCAAAATAAAAAGTATAAAAAATAGGGCCAGGGGTAGAACGTCCCTGGGTTCAATCCCCGGTACCGCAAAAAAAACCCCCCAAAAAACCAAAAACTATGTATAGCATTCTTTAGGACTCACAATATGTTTCATACCAATTAGTAGTAGTAGTAGTAGTAGTAGTAGTAGTAGTAATACTGTGGATTAAACCCAGGGGCATTCTATCTCTGAGCTACACACCCACCCCTATTTTATTTTATTTATTTATTTATTTTTTTGCAGTACCGGGAATTGAACACAGGGGTGTTCTACCTCTGCGCTACGCCCCTGGCCCTATTTTTTATACTTTATTTTGAAACCGGGTCTCACGAAGTTGCGGAGGGCCTCACCAAGGAGAGAGAGAGAGAGAGAGAGAGAGAGAGAGAGAGAGCGCAAGCGCGCGAGAGAGCTGAGGCTGGCCGCAAACCCAGATCCTCCGGTCTCCGCCTCCCAAAGTACTGGGATTACAAGCGTGTGCCACCACACCCGGCCTATTTTATTCTGAAACAGGGTCTTGCTAAGTTGCTAAGGGTCTCAGCTAAGTTGCTGAAGCTGGCCTCAAACCTGTGATCCTCCTGTCACAGCCTCCCAACTACTGGGATTACAGGTATGTGCTACCATGGCTGTCACATATCAATTATTTTTAACTCTTCAGTTCTTACTATTTGTAGCATTTATATTATTTAATGGAATGCTAAATTCTACCTCTTGCAAGCAATGTGTTTGTAGATAAGCCAGCGTCTCACTTTCCCTATTAGTAAAATGGCAGTCATGGTATATGGCAACTCCCAGAAACAATGAGGTTTGTGACTGATTCCTGGTATAACTCTGCTGAACTATTTGCTGAGATGTTTTAGTAGCTGACATGTTTATAAATAGCACCCTGATGACTTAACTAAGGTGTTTCAAGAGATCCCGTGTTGCTGTTTATGTGCATGACAGTGATATCATGCCTGGTTATTCAATATCTATGCAATCTGATAAACTACGAGGATGGCCAATGGCAGATCTTTGTATCAGAATTTGGTCAAGGCTCTGGAATGCAGGATGGAACAGTGCAGGCAGAACTGGTTGAAACACTGGTGGAGCAATTGATCCATCAAGTCTGACCGAACATCTGCCCCTCCCCTTTCAGGAGACTCACACATTAACCATTAGTCCTGGAAAGTCACTGGAGCCAAGCCAGAGAAATCATGACTCAGCACGTTGGGGTTCAACAGAGTTCAGTGCAGTGTGTTTGTGCATGTGTGTGCTTATGGGCATGGGGTATGAAAAAGCTGTGGGTGTGGTACTGGTTCTCCTGGGTATGGCAAAAGGTTCCCTAGATTGGATCCGCCACCCAATCTCTAGTATAGAGATAAAATTTCTTTAAGATTTGGTTTTAGAATGTCTAAATATTGTTTCATGTTTCCTAATGTTTGGCATCCAGGAGCCATCCAGATGGTTGGCCAGCTTCTTCATCCTCACATTTGACACAGGTGCCATTCTTTGTTTATTTCAGTGCAATATGCACACAGCCCTTCGGGGGCTGCTTACCTTCTATTTGCATACCTCCTACTCAAGGACTTGAAGTGATCTGAACGCAGGATGCAGAGTTGGGTACGAATATGCATAGAAGAAGACTAAATAACTAAACCTGGGATGGAAGAACGCATGATGTAATGCTGGAAATTCCAAGGCCACATCTTCCAAAGCAGGGTGGGAAGGTGGTATATGATATGAGGGACTGGGTAATAGCATTGGCATCTCTCTGGATTTGAAATAAAAGGCAAGAGGCATCATATGATAGAAATATGGAACAATCATACACTAAAATCTTCATTTCAATACAATAACTCTGTGTTGAAAGTTTTGTGCAAGGTACCATATAGGAAACAAGTTAGACATTGCCCAGTCCTTGACCTCAATGAATTTACAGGCTAGTGGAAGATACAGACACAAAAACAATGAATCATTGGGAAAAGGAAGAGGGAAGAACAAGCCTTAGGTGATGCTAACATTCTTACTTGAGTGAGTAGTTAGAAATATGGGAGGATGAGCAATTAAAAACTTTTTCAAATACTAAGGTAACACGTGTCCACTTCTCCCCACCCTGCCTTACCAGGGAAACAATATGAAGTCTGCTGAATATCTTTCCTTCCCCTCATCCATTCAAGCAGCCAAACACGCTGACATATGTAGAGTTATTTGCTATGTTTGCCTTTACAATATGGGATTTTATATATATGAGGTTTTATACACACACACACACACACACACACACACACACATATATATATATATATATAATTATGCAATATATATTTGCAAGGTGCTTTTTCAGTTCAAAATATAGCCTAGAATATATCTTTCACATTAAAGAGTTGTTTAATGGCCATAATTCACTGTCATCTATTCTCCCTTGATGGGCATTCAAGTTGTTTCCAGTTTCCCATCACTACCAACAATGAGCATTCTTATGCATATATTCTTATAGAGAGAGTTACTTTGCTTTCAATAAGATAAAGCCCAACAGTGGGTTTTCCTGGTCAAAGGGGGTATTAGCTTTTCATCACTATAACGATATACCTTACACAGGCTAGTTATGAAGAAAAGAGGTTTATTAGCTCACAGTTATGGAGATTCAAAGTCTGGATGGCATAGTGTAGGCTCTGTTGCAGGGCCACCCCTTGGCTGTGTCGCCTCATGGTGGATGGCGGATAATGGATGGCAATGGCCGACACTCCTGTCAGAGAAGGTGGTCACATCTGGAGTCAGGAAGCAGAGAGAACTGGGCAGGGCCAATTTGTTCCTTTTACAGTAATCCTCTTGTGAGAATTACAAAATGAATTACGAGAACCAAGGGGTCACACAGAAATACCTTAGGCCCCAAGTAACCTAAGGACCACCTGGTGGACTCCACCTCTAGAAGGTTCTACCACTTCCCAATAGTGCACCCTAGGGACCAAGCCTCCAATCACAGTGGACATTTGGGGCACCTTCAAGTCACACCCAAGCTACAGTATATGCACCTTAAATCATTATTTTCAAAGAAGGCAAAAGCAATTTATGCCATAAATGGAAATTCTTACTGAGGATGAGCAACTGTGAGAATTAAGGGCTCGAGTGAGCAGGGGAAGGGAGGGAATGACATGGAGTTTGATTTTGAATTAACGAGATCTAAGATGCCTGTTAGATGTCTATATGTTGAAACCCAGCAGTCAGGGAGATGTTCTGTTCTGGCACTAAAGATCCAAGTGTGTGTGAGGACAAAGGAAGGGGTGGGGATAGGTCTGCAGAAGAGAGTGGTCCAGAGAAGGGGTGACTGTAGAACCTGAAGTAGCTCCCTCATCACAGAGCTGGGTGGAAAAATTAGGAATTGGCAAAGGAGACTGAGGATGTATCTGAGAGCTAGGGGGAAGCAGAAAGAATGCAGACTAAGAGAAACAAGAAGGGGCAGTTTCAAGAAGCAGGGTGTGGACAACGGTGCCAAATGCTGGGTGAGATCTTCAATCACAGTGATGTGGGCGTGCTAGTATGTCTTATAGTTAGGGCACAGGAATGGGAGTTCCAACCTCATGTTCTTAAAAAAAAAACCCTGCATCTTAGTCAACTCTATGAAGCAGGTTAATATCAATAAGTCAAATATAACTTCCTGCAAAAATCATCCCAAGGCATCTGGGCTATTGGGTCCTAGGTCCCACCCCACAGGAAGTTCTCCTGCAGAGCTACCAGTGAGTTGAAGAATGGTCATGTTTGAGTTTTAGCTCATTCCCCCTCCCCCAGTCCTCCTTGTGAAAGAAGTGTTGGCAATCATGGAATAAAAGGCCCTAAATCACTCACTGGGCTGAAAGCAGCCTGTAAATGATCAAAAGCTGATTACATCAGCACTGACAGACACAGACTCTGATGCTGAAATCTCACTCTCATCTGCACAATGCTCGCTCTGCACAATGGAAATAGAGTCCTCACCTGCCCATCATCAAAAGTCCTCTTGATGACAAGCTCTAAATAGGTTTCTGCAGCGTGCCATGTAATCATCCACACCATCTCCCATGTGACACTATCCTGTTTGCCAAGGGGATCCAGGACAGGAAATGACTCCATCATAAATGAGATTGCTTATGTGCACTAAAATGCTTAACCTCCAGGGAACACTTACAATCACCCACCTCCACCTGTGCAATTCTTTGATTTAGTGTTGAATTCTGTTGATGGAGCTGCACATGGAAAGAATGTTTTGGAGGAAAAGAGCCACTTCATGACATAACTAGGCCGCCTCCGCATTGCCTGGCTGGAAGAAAGCAAGCTTCTCAGCTCTGACCTGGTGGAACGAGCTGTGCACAGGTATCAAATGCTGCTCTGCCGACAGGTGTCTAACAGAGCAGTGTTTGCACAACAGTGATAAAAGCTACCATGGGTATTGCAAATTCGATTTGACTTACAGCAGTCACGCTTGCCTCGGGAGACTGGGAGGATTCAAGCTGCCAGAGGGGGGAAAACACCCAGCCCTTTGCGCTGTCTGGAAATTAGTATGGATTGGCAAAATGAAATAGCACAGCAGACTGGCAGATAGACGATAATTGCAGCTGGGCAACCAGGGCTGGTCTAGCCCAGAGGAGGAAATTATCATTTTGATTATGTTCAGGAGGACCTATGTATGAGTACAGGTTTCTTAGTTGAGTGAGATGGAATATTTTTCTGAATAAGAGTAAACAAAGGTAGGTAAATTCTTTGACCCAGAGCATTTCCAATCCTTTCTGCTTGATGAATAGCTGTCCTAAACATGGAGAAAGGCTTCCCTTTTGTACTGTAGGTCATTTATACCTGTAGCGTGGCAGAGGTTTTGTCCTGTGTTTGTGCTTTAATTAATAAAAGCTAAGTATCCTCCCGTCCACCCACCCACCCCTGTCACACCTGAGTCTCCTTTTCCTCATGCCTTCTTCAGTCAGTTGGCTCACCCAGATGACAGAGAACGCCACCTCTGTAAGAATGAGGAAGTGAAAGAGGCCTGCTCAGAGGACAAGCTGGTTCATCACAGGGTGGCCATACCTTTGCAGGAGACAACCAGCAACCCTCCGGGATTCAGACAGACCTGAGTTCAAATTTCATCTCAGCCGCTGATGAGGTACTTGACCTTGGGGAATTTACATAATCTTTGTTTCCTGATGTGTGAAATATGAAAAATGATACTGACTTCATAGTATTTGAATAAGGATTAGTGGGGGGGAAATGAGCAAATAAATAGACCTTAGCTGGGTGTGGTGGTGCATGCCTGTAATCCCAGTACTTGAGAGGATGAGACAGGGGGATCATAGGTTCTAGACCAGCCTCAGCAACTTAGTGAGACCCTCAGCAACCTAAAGAGACCCTCTTTACAAATAAAAAGGGCTGAGGATGTAGCTAGAATGCCTCTGGTTCAATCCCCAGTACCAAATAAATAAATAAATAAATAGACCTAGATATGCACATGTTTAATGTCCCTAGCACTTTGTAGACACCATGACAATGTAATAATTATGTGGAGGATCTACACAATCCTATAAAAATGTATCTGAGTTATTGACTTTGAAGTCATCAATTAGTTTTCTTTAATGTTAAATGACAAATGCATTATTCAAGGAATGTTCTTTCTCTATTGCTTTTCTCATAAAATCCGTAACTTTTTTTTTCCTATCAAGTAGATCAGAGGGTTTAGGGGTAGTGGAGACCCCGTAGGCTCAGGCTGGGTTCTAGCTTAATTGCACTAAGGTTAGAGAAAGTAATGAATTGGGAAGCCATTCATCATCCCTGATGTGGCCGAGGTTGTCCATAGCACTATAGTTTGTCCCCCTCATCCCATAGGTCCTAGGGGACCACAAATCCCCTGCATGCTTTCTCATGGAAACCTGTGTCTCCATTTGCTACCAGTGCTGGTCTTCCCACCCAGCTCCAATCAAGTTCCCACTTAGAGCTAACCTGGCAGAGGGTCCCAATTAAGCAGGGGGAGAGGACCAGGGAAGGCCCACAGAACACACTCTTGGAATGGAAAGAGCTAAAGTGGAATGGCCACCATCTCTATTCTCACAGACATCTGTGTAGCACTGGTCTGTGCTAGACACTGAGGACACTGCCTTGCTTAGTTTCTAGTAAGGAGCACAGACATATAGCATTGTCATTATTTCTAGTGATCAAAGAAATAGGGGTCCACAGAGATGAGGCCCCTAACACAAAATGGGTTCCCCAAGGAAGCAAGGCTGAAGACTCAGTAGGAGTTAGCCAGGCCAGGAGGCTGGGATGAGGGAAGGACTTTCCTAGCAGAAGAAGTGGCGCGCATGGTGAGCAAGCCAGCTGGAGAGATGACACAAAGTCCACCAGCCGTGGGACAAAGGCTGGAGGCAGTCAGTGCGGCACAGTAGATCCCAGGAAACGGTGCTGCAGTTAGAGCTGGAGTCAGATTCTACTCCACACCTTCACTGTTCCCTCTGTTTGACTTTGATCAGGTTATTTGCCCCCTAAAATCCCCAGTTTCATCTCTGTGAAGGTTATTCTAATGTCCCCCATAGGAATTTTTATGGAGACAAAATGACCACCCACCATCTTCCCTGCTACCAAGTAAGCACTCTGTAAATGTGAATTGTTATTATTAATGAGAATAACAAGATGAAGGTTGGGTTCAGCTGGCAGCAACCAGGCTGTGGAAGGAAGATGATACCTAAATATAGAGCTTGGCTGGATCTAGATTGCAGGGGAAGCAGGAAGGGAAATGAGCACCATAGAACAGGTGATGCTATAATTGCATGATACCATTTTGGGACTCATCATTACTACTTATGAGACTCAAGATGTGTAGATAAGCACATGCCAGTCCACTCAAAAGCACAGAGATACAATGCAAGCTCAGGTGAGTGGATCACTGTTTCTCAGTGTAGGGGCCTGATTCACCTTCCAAGTGGGAAAATTCCTTGTTGTGCAGGACTACCACTCACATTGCAATGCATTTAGCACCTCTCATCCCACCCACTATATTCCAGTAGTACCTTTGTCTTTGTGACAACTTTTCTAAGCATCCTCCAGGTATACTTCTGTGTAACTTTGGGAACCACTGTGCCTGCATATTAACCCCATGGATACTTTGGATTTGAAAGCATCACATATTCAAGGAAGGCTAGAAGCTCTTAGCCTAGCAGAAGGTTTAGAGAGGGAGCTATAACTTCAAAGTAGTAGGTTCCTATGAAGGTAAGCACACCAGCATATCCACATAACACGTTCAGCCTGACACACACACAGTTCTTCAAAGGAAAACCCAACTTAAATAAATGGGATTCACATTACTTGTACCTTTCTAGCCTATATTCACCCAGAAATAAGAAATAATCTCAGGAGAGCAAGTTCTGATTTCTGATGTAGGAACAGAACAATTCTATTTTTCTGGCAATCACACACAGAGAACAGAGCAGAAGTTGGTGAAAATTATGTAAATGGGATAATTAAAGGTGTCTTATAGAAGTGTCAGCAAATAATCTCTCAGACTATTTTATTGAGTTATCCAGGCACTTGTTTTAGAGAAAACAGAACCTACAGTTAATCCCTTACATCATCTCACAAACATGATCCAAGGCTGATCAGATTTTGTTTATCTTTACAGTGCTCTTACTGGGTTCACTGAAGCTCCATTTCCCCATATGTCCCCCTGGCCTCTCCTTACAAGGGAAATACCATAGCATATGCTACTGAGGAGATAATCATCAAGTCTGGAGGCCAGGGGAGGGATCACTGGACACCGAGTTTCAGTGTCGAATCATTTCTGCTGCCTTCTTTGGGTCCAAACACCCTCTGTTCTGTTAGGTCAGCATCCCAAGACCACAACCAGGGCAGCTTGGATTTGGAAATCATCTGGGCCCCTGGGGATACAGATTAACTCTGCTCCAGGGCCTGCTGCCCACCGTCTGCCTCTCCCAGGCTTTCTGCAGGCAGAATATCCCATGAAAGGCAGCCCCATATGCTGCCTCACCTTTCAATAGACAGTGGCCCTGGCCGGCCAGCCTGCTCGCCTTGCTGAGCTTCTGCCTCTCATCCTGTAGCTCACCCGAGGGAGGACAATCAATCCTTCTGTTCCTAACCACTAGCCACATGACGTTTGCTGTTGACAAAGGTTGCTGTTGTGACCTCAGGGCAAAGAAACAAGGTGCATTTTGAAAAGAATTTTGAGATAATTGGGGTAGATAAGAGTGCTGCAGTTGTATCAAAAATCCACAGTGATAAACATAAAGAAAGAATTAAGCACAGTGACCTAGACACAAAACCTCCTGTCCATCCTGCCCAGTTTGTACTAAGGAAAGAATGCCAAGGGAAAGGTGTGAGGGTAAACAGAGGGAGGGAGTGTGCAGCACAGCTGTGACCCCAAGCCAGGTCTTCATGGTTTGCTTGCTTGCTTTTCTTTTTTAGAGAAAAAAAATTTAATGACAATAATTTTCTTACCACCATTTTTTTTCTGTGTGAAACAGAGATTGTGTAGAATAGAGACTGCATAGAATGGAGACTAAATCAGATAAGTTTTTATAGGGTAATGATAATTTTAAATGTTTTAATGACATAAAATAAATATGACAAAAGACAGTAGTAACCACATATCCTATAAAACTTCCCAATTGTGGACTGTTTTCAAAAACTTTTCAAAAGATAGCATAAGTTTCAACATATCAATTTTTGACAAGGGTTCCAAAACAATTCAATAGGAAAAGAATAGTTTTTTTCAACCAATAGTACATATCCATATGCAGAAGAATGAAGCTGGTCCCCTTTCTCACATGACAGATAAAAATTGACCCCAAATGAATCTTAGGCCTAAATGTAAGAACTAAAACTATAAAACTCTCAGAAAGAAGCATAGTAATAAAATTTCATGACCTTGTATTTAAGCAAAGTCTTCTTGGATAAAACACCAAAATAAAAGAACAAAATGATTAAATTGTACTTCACCAAAATTAAAAACTTTTGTGCTTCTAAAGATATCCAGAAAGTGTAAATATTTGCATATTACATGTCTGATAATAGATTTGCATTCAGAATATATAAAGAACTTTTATAATTCAATAATTTGAATCATAGAAGACAACTAACCCAATTAAAATGGGCTTAGAATCTGAACAGATACTTGTACAAATGGACAAGGACATGAAAAGATGTTCCACATTATTAGTATTAGAAAAAATGCAAATCAAAACCATAGTAAGGTGCATCACACATACATACTAGGATGCCTGTAACCAAACACATAGATAATAAGTGTTATCAGGGATGTGGCGAAATTGGGACAGAAACTATAGAAAACAAAATGTTAAACAGAGTTACCATATAACCCAGCAATTCCACTCCTTAAGAAATAAAAATTTATGTCTGTACAAAAACTTCAATGTAGAGAGCAAGTAGCTTTTTAAAAAAAAATAATTAATTTTAATTGACAAATTCCACACAAAAAAACTTGTGCACAAATATTCATAGTAGTATTATTCATAAAAGCCAAAACTGGAAATATCCCAAATATCTTAGCTGAGGGATGAATAAGGAAAATGTGATACATCCATTAAATGGAATTCTATTCAACCATAAAAATGAAGGAAGTACTGATACATGCTACAATGTGGATGAACCCTGAAAACATTATGCTCAGTGAAAGAAGTCAGAAACAAAAAGTCACCTATTGTATGATTCCACGTGTATAAAATGTCCAGAATAGAGAAATCCATAAATTGAGAAAATAGATTGGTGGTTTCCTAGGGCTGGGTGAGGAGTGAAATTGGAAGTGACTGCTCATGGCTATAGGGTCTTAGCTTGAAGATATATGTAGCTAACTATCATGCACCAATGGTAAATTTATACAACCTGTGTGGAAGAGCATACAGGTTGGTTATATACAATTTGTAACTTTAAAGGGACTCTCAACTGACTGCCATGTCTGTCAATGCCCAACCCCTGCCTGGCTGCCCCTCTCTGCCTTGCCAAGTGACTGTGTCACCCTCCATTCCTGCAGGGACTGCACATGTTTACAGGGAGGGTCAGGGTCTGGCCCTAGCATCTCAGGAAAGGGCACTCCGCCCAGTACATGGCTTGGAGGCTGCTATCCCTTTGGGGTACCAGTCATTGTGGGTTGGGGCAGTAGGCCCCTGAGAAGGGAAGATCCATTCACCCATCCCTACCCCTAACCCACTGCCAGGGCGCAGCCTGTTGTTGGGTCTGGCACTGGAAGGAGAGGGAACCTGCCAGCCAGTGGGCTGACATTGAGGATGGGATCCCTGGGCACCTGTGGGGTCTGCACTTGCCCTTCATCCTCATGCCACAAGATTGTGACATGGAACAATAATAAAACAAACAAACAGAAAATGCTATGATGAGAGAGAGCATGGAAGAAAGGAAAAGCTATAAGCATTTAAAATATTGGTACCTTTTCTGGTACTTTTTCCCTACTTTTTGAAAACAGAGCCCTTGCATTTTTCTGCTCAAGGAGAATATGATCTTGCAGGCCGTGTATGGCACAACTCTGGGAGTGTCATGGATTACGGTGTGGACGATGCCTGAAATTGCATGGTGAACAACATGAACATATGCGATGGCCCTGCCACAGTGACTCTACGTCTTGGGTTAACTCGAGTCCTCTAGCGGAACTCCAGCTGGGAGAATCGGGAGTCTGAAGTATTCTTCCATTTAGAAGTCTACTTCTGGGGTGGACTTAATTATTCTAAATAAGAGGATTGGGCAATAAATGATCTTGGGCAGGGCATGCTGAGGGAGCGTTGCCAGAGAATGAGGATGATTTTCTGTCTTTGACCCTCATTCTCCCATTTCTGTAGATGGCACCAGTGTCTCTGGGCTCCTCCTTTGTTCCCTAAACACCAGTATCAATTATGGACATGAAACAGGTGGGTAATGTATTTAGTGCTTACTATGAGCTATGTACTCTGTGTGGAAGTGGTCAGTGGGAGGGACTTGGAAACCAGCTGAGTGAACATAATTAAACTCAGTCTCTTTGTCTATAAGATGGAGATAGTTGGAGCACAATACTAATGTGTTTGTGAAGATTAAACAGTAAATTAATATATGTAAAACACCGAAAACAGTGACAAATAAACACTATATAAATGTTTTCTATTGTTAGCTCTCAAAACTCTTTTATTACCAGTTTAATTTTATTTTAAATAAGAAAGCTAGTTTGCATTTCTCAGACATTAGGTTTCACTAATGCTTATCTGTAAGACAAGTAATGTGTTATCATAGCTTAGGAATTAAGAGACTCAAATGATTGCAGCACAAATACAAATACCTAAAATCTTCAGTAAAGATGACTGGAGATGTCGCTCAAGTAAATCTACATACTGCAGTGCACTGGGGTAAAGGCCCACATAAAAACCACATTCTGTAATTTTAAAAACTCTTGTGTCTCTAAATATTTGATTTGATAAACATTTACTTTTTTTTGTGGTACTGGGGATTGAACTAGGGGCATTCTACCTCTGAGCTACACCCCCAGCCCTATTTTTTATTCTTTATTTTGAGACAGGGTCTCACTGAGTTGTGGAGGCCTCACTAAGTAGCTGAGGCTGGCTGCGAATCCGGATCCTCCTGTCTCAGCCTCCCGAGTACTGGGATTACAAGCGTGCACCACCATGCCCAGCTGACAAACATTTAAAAGGTATGTATTATGTGACAAGAGCTATCCTAGGAGCCCCACAAGGTAGGAAATATCATTCCCATTTTATGGGCGGGAAAACTTATATTTATGAAGATTGTGTCCATTATTGAGGGACTGAGCTAGTTTGAGATCTCTGGCCTGTCTCCAAAGTGGATGCTTTGAATCAGTCAGCTTGTTTTATTGTCTACAGGAATGATAACACAGATTACCTCTATTCAATTCCAGCTCATGCCACGTACGTTTTATACATGATCTCACTCCTTGTTCACCGCTCCTTTGCAAGATCAATCGTATCTTGCATGGTATCTTGCAATAGTATCAGTGGAGATGCGATTTAAAGGAGGAGCTAAAGTGCTTGTCCAGATCATAGCGATGGAAATTAGGCAGAGCTGGAATTTGAACCCAGGTCCATCTACCCCAGAATCCTCATTGTTTCTGCTAAATCTCACTGTCCCTGTCACCAGGTTTGGGGGATGACATTCATATTCTCTCTCTCTCTCTCTCATTCTCTCTCCCTCTCTTTCTCTCCCCTCCCTCTCTCTCCATCTATCAATCTATCTATCTATCTATCTATCTATCTATCATCTATCTATCTATATCTATCTATCATGTGTATGTATATATATTTTTGTGCATTGTAATTATACATCATAGTGAAGTTCAAAGTGACAAGCATACATTCACATTTCAATTGGTGTATTTCCTTCTGCATTTCACCCTATTCCCCTTCCTCCCTTCCTGAACATGCTAGTGAGATTTGTAGTGATACCTTCATATATGGACATAGCATTATTTGAACTTTTTCTTCATCAAGCCTCTTTTACCCCTTCCCCATTTCCCTCCCCTAATCGTCTTCCACCAGTCTCTCCTCATTTATCTGGAGTCCTTTTTTTTTTGTATTTTCTTTCTAGTTTCCACTATTAGACCCTTGACTTTCTGAGACGAGCTGATCTCATTTAGCATACTATTCTCTAGCATCCATTTTCCTGCAAATGACATAATGTTGTTCCTCTTCATGGCTGAGTAAAATTCCATTGTGTGTATACGCCATGTTTTCTTTACCCATTCATCTTTTGATGGACACCTAGGCTGGTTCCATGATTTGACTGCTGGGAACTGTGCTGCTATAAGCATGGATATGCATGTTGGGATGGCTCTTTAATGCATCTCTGGGATCTGCCCTCTTCTTCCTCTTCCACTGACACAATGCCAGTCTGGTGCTCTGGTAACTCATGCCAGGATTTCTTTTTTTTTTTTTTTTATAGCCAATTGATTTTTTTTTTTTTTTTTT